>JAHWFP010114794.1:0-15944 GCA_023313725.1 Lithobius niger | reverse complement strand
GTGAAAAATACTTAAATTAGGTGACAATTCGTCTAAGCGGTGATACTCTTCGCGTTTCTTTTCGAAACCTTTTTTGTTGTTTCTAGCCAACAGCCGATTCCAGCCGATTCAAGTTCACACACTAGGTGGCAGCATAGCACACACATTCATTCAAGGACTATGGCGACTACAAGATATGAAATCATTGCAACAACAGTTTTATGTGATAAAAAAATTGAAATCTATCGGTACAACTGTATTTGCATCATCTTTATTAATAAAATAGAGTTGTCGCGTTGGATGGACGGCAACGAGACGGCCACAAGACGGCCGCAAGTAATTGATAGAGCGCATATCCGTTTTCATTGTCGGCCGCTCGCCCTTTTTCTTGGCTACCGTGGCAATAATGAGCCTGCTCGCCCTCTTGCTGATTGTTGAAGCTTCGTTTGTTTAAGCCTCCCTAACAATATCTCCATCAAGTTTGCTCACAATTTAAGTCTGCTCCTAAGCGATCTTTATTAATAAAACACAGTCGTAGCGCCATCTCTTGATAGTCAACCAAAGCGAACGAAGGAATATGCACGACCAGGAGGTAGTGGCCATGCACAAAACAGCAATAGTGCCAGCAACACTCAAGTCAAATGTCAAAAAATCGTAACACATGGCAACACAACCACCACCTCTAGCCCCTAGCCTTTTTCAAGGGAGGGGAGGGGGGGCAAGGGTAAAATATATGCCCCCAAAACTAAACCATTTTAGATTCATATATTGCGGCCTATTTTATAGTGGTTTTTGCTATGTTAGCCTAAGTTAGCCTATGTTAAACCAAATGAGCCTCCATGTTTTGTCAACTGAATCGTACAGTGGATGGACAAACTACATTCACTAGTTCAGAAAAACAGCGAGTTTCTTGTGACCAAAGTGGAAAATGTGATTTTAAAGCACAACCAAAAAGTGCTTAACTATATCGAACAAAAAATAGAAATGGAGTCGTGTGCTAAAGATCGCCAAGCTCAAGCCATAACTAATCCGGCAAACTTCGTGGTGACTTCAGTCTTGTCAAATCCGAGTGATGGAAGAATCCAACTTCTCTCAGCTCATTTAGAAAATGGGGAAAATTTCAATACAGCTTTACACGCAGAGTCTGTTAAATCAACTCCTGAAGACGTGCATCAAATTCTCTTTAACAGTAACGCCGTCCTATCACCGTCACTTACCGTACGCAAAAAAAAAAAAAAGAAAACACCGAATATACCACAATGTAGACTTGCCACACTAGATGAGAAAGAGCCACCAAAGAAGCCTATGGAAAACTGTACAGTGCCAACCCAACTTTCTATGAAGCTGATTGAGGTTATCGACCGGAAAAATCAATCGCACAAGGCTAGAAAATTAAACCAGAACATTTTAAACGATAATCATGAAGTCAACCAACTGCATAGTGAACATGAAAATAGGATAAAGCAATCATTTATCCTAGGTGACTCCCATGTAAGAGCAGTACGCTGCAAACAACTTCCTAAACTTAAAACTTGGAAAGTGCCTGGTGCAACAGTACAGCAGCTAACAGAAATTGTTCCTAAAATACTGGACACATGTGAATACCCGACAACTACCATACTTTGCGTAGGCTCAAATAATATCAAGAAAGACACACCAGAAGATATTATCTCCCATATAACTACCTTGTGTGAAACAATAAAATCCAAACAACCAAAAGCAAAGATTTCACTCATTGGCCTATTCCCAAGAATCAAGTACCATCAAAAACATGAAGACAAAAAGGTAGAACTTACAAATCGCATGTTAAGAGACTTTTGTGTTACCAACAATTGCAATTTCATATCACTTGACGAACAAATTCTAAACAGTCCAAGCCTTCTTTGCAGAGATGGTACACATCTGAATTTAAGAGGAAAAATGGCCCTTCAATCAGAGATTTCTAAAGGGCTATTTAATACTCAGGAAAACCATTACATGTAAGGGGGACGTTAAAAAGAGCAACTGTTCTACACCCAATCTTGACACATTTGCCTACTTATCGCACTGCCATAAAACTAACTACATGAATTGTATACTCATAAACGCACGTAGCGTGGTGGCAAATATGGATGAATTCCATGATCTGCTGAAGACAGATGACTTTGATCTTTTGTTTGTGGTTGAATCCTGGTTTACCCCTTCAATTACGGATGCAATGATTCTTGACGGAAGCCATTACAGTATTTTTAGACGAGACCGAGGGTCCAGAGCCGGTGGTATCTGCGTGATTTACAGAAAAAGCATCAGCCTTATTCTTACTAAAGTGGCACCAAATGTTGAAGCTCTAATTATATCCATACTTCCTGCGAGAGTTAAATGTGTTCTTTGCTATATCCCTGACGGACGAGATTCTGAAATATTATCTTCGACTTCACATTTCATAAACACCGAACTCAAACGAAGTCCTTATGTCATCTTAGGAGATTTCAACTTTTCATCAGTTGACTGGGAACAACTCCGCGCAACAAACGGACATCAGCAGTCTTTCTTAAGTGACCTCCTACAGTTAGGCATGAAACAACTTGTCACAAAACCTACAAGGGAAAATAAAATACTTGATTTAATTTTTACAAATGAAGATAGACTGGTATACGATGTAGATGTAAGTCCACCCCTTGGTCTGAGTGACCAGCATTCAGTTAGTTTTAAATTGAACCTGAAAAAGACAGATTAAAAAAATTGTACAAACATCAAAAGAATAAATTTTGACTTACTCAAAACAGAACTCTCACGAATAGACTGGTGCACAGTGATGGACAATATAACCGACGTGCAGACTGCTTGGAATACCTTCCTCAATACTCTAAATCGCAAAATAAACCATTGCAGTGAAGTGAGACATACCAAACTTTGTTCCAAGAAGAAGTACCCAAATGAGATCAACAAACTCCGTAGGAAAAAACTTCATGCGTGGAGAACGTACAAATCAGGTAGATCAGATGCCAATCTTCTTAAGTTTAACGTTACTAGCAAGAATTATTCGGCGGCTCTAATCCTATACCAGAAGACTGCAGAAAAAAAAATTTTAACTTCATGTTCAACTGGTTCCCTCTATAAATTTTATAAATCCAAAACGGCTTCTCAAAGACAAATACCACCATTGGTTGCAAATGGCAAAGTTGAAATGGATCCGCTATCAAAAGCTAACATTTTAAATTCCTGCTTCGTTTTAAATGGGATTATCGACGACAAACAAATATGTTTGGACTTCCCACTCGATCACAAGCAAGATGTATGCGAGTTGGTCACTTTTTCCCCGCAAATTGTTTTGGAAGCACTGACTTCATTGAAACCAAGTCATTCAGTGGGCCCTGATGGGTTGTCGGCTTTTTTATATCGCGAAATTCGCCATTTTATTACCAAACCCTTGGCTTTTATTTTTTATCTCTCGTTTAAATTCAGTGTCCTTCCATCGATTTGGTTAACAGCGAGAGTTATACCAATCTACAAAAAGGGAAATGAAACGGATCCAACAAATTACCGACCAATCTCTTTAACATCAGTACCATGTAAAGTGATGGAAAAGATTATACGAGAGCAAATGTTAAACTTTACAAACAAATTAAATATAATTAAACCAGACCAATTTAGTTTTTTACCAGGAAGGTCCTCTACGATGCACCTTTAAAGGCTCTCGATATCTGGTCTGAAGCTTTTGACATCGGAGTACCAACAGATGTTATATCGTTCGACTTTAAGAAAGCATTTGAATCGGTAGTACACCAAAAGCTCCTATTTAAACTTGACTGCTATGGTTTTAAGGGACTACTTTTGGGATGGCTAAGAGCGTTCTTGTCAGGCCGAACTCAATTCGTGGTGGTAGAAAATTCGACGTCATCAACATTAGATATCATCAGCGGAGTCCCACAGGGAACGGTACTTGGGCCTATACTTTTTCTGATTTATTTGAATGATTTATCATGTAACCAAGATAACTGCGAACAAAGCAAATTTGCTGACGACCTGATTTGCCATGCACCAATATTAAATGAGACACATTCAGCCAACCTCCAAACAGAAATAACAAACTTACATGAATGGTCGATCAAATGGCAACTGCCCCTTGCAAATGCAAAATGTACAACTTTCCACATCGGGTACACTAACAGGTGCCAGACGTATAACATCGAAAATACTGCACTACCAGATGTAACCATGATGAAAAGTTTGGGAGTTTGGTTTACGTCCTCTCTTAAACAAACCGTACATTGCAATTATGTAGTAAAAAATTCTTTGAATCGGCTACACATTATGAAACGTGTGTTTTCATCTGGAGATGCCAAAATCCTACTCTGGGCATACAAGGTATATGTGCGCCCCCTACTGGAGTATGCTAGCCAGTTGTGGTCCCCAAACCTTTTACAGGATATCGACCACGTAGAGTCGGTTCAGCGTCGGTTTACGAAGTCTTTAAACGGGATGAAAAATTTAACTTATGAAACCCGCCTCCAGCTATTGAACTTAGATTCCTTGGAATTACGACGCTTGAAGGCGGATCTAACCCTAACTTTCAAGATTTCCTTAACACTGATATCCCTCTCTTCGAATTGTCCATGATGAGACATACACGTGGTCACATATTTAAATTAAACAAACCAGCAGCGCGATTAGAGATGCGTAGGTCATCATTTGCAGTGAGGGTAGTAAACCCATGGAACTCGCTCCCTTCAAAAGTGGTAACCGCAAAAAATGTTAACACTTTTCGGCACCTCTTAAATGAGGTAGACCTTAAATATTTTCTGAAAAGACCTGAATATACACGACCCACTGAGAAAAATAAAATGACAATTTAAATCCACTACATTTGCTCTTCACGCTAATGATAAAACAATTTTAATACAAAGGGAACAGTATAATTAGCCAACAACCCTGCTGCTTTTATCTCACTTCTTATGAGTGCCTAACTCCATTTTTAGTTTTACATTAGGTTTGACAAATGGCTTTGGCCAAGCTTTACGGTACATTATTTTATTGTTATATAAGAAATACTGACAATGATACCTGGCATTACCCCTCACTTGCCCCTCACGTTTGGCGATGCCATCGGGGACCATTGTGTCCCTGGTAGGTCTAACCTTGGTGGTAAGGCATTCGTGACCCCAACCTACTTCCATCAACCCTCCCTCTACAGCCGAGCCATTGTCTTCTTTTTAAATTTTTTAAAACTGTTAAACTTTATAATTTTAATTTTTAATTTTAACGTTGGATGGCAGTTAGCGACCACCAGGTCCTTGCCATTCCGGTTGCGTTTGCAACAAACTATTTTATATTATATTAAGTTGTTAAGCTCCTAGCTAACTACCAATGTGTGGTGCCTACCCTTCGCGTCCCCTTTAATTGTGGCATGAACACAATCACTTTACTGCCACTTACGTATAAACAACAGTACCAAACCAAACTCGTGATGGAAATATCACGGATTCATTACAACACCCGTGCGTAGCACGTGCTTACTTCTAGTCATACATATTGCTGGCAACTGTACACGATACATATTGTTGACATACTGCTGCACCAGGATACCTAATGCTAGCATCAGTAAACTTCTTAGAATTGCTTAAACATAAAGCTTTGCGATTCCCACTGACTTAATCATGAACGTTTTTCAGTGATTGTTCCTCAACCACTTACCCGATGGCGGTTTTATCTCGTGGTAAACCTGATCTGCGCATGGTCGCAACTATGTCCAAAATAATTATAAAAAAAATCATTCGGTATCAACAGTTTTCGATGATGTTGTCACAGAGTTTGTATTGGAATCCTTTAATAGATTTACATTTGGGGATTTGGGGTAATGTGTAGGGCAGTGCCAACCAGGTCCACTGCTTTGTAACTGAAAATGGCGCTAATGACCCGTTGTCGACGCGCAATTAAGCCTCAATCCCTACCCCCCTCCCTTTAATAGAAGTGTGAAGCGAGTGGAGCTCTGCTATTAGGAACTCCAATGCAGAATTTGTGACAGCATCATCGAAAACTGTTGCTCCGAATAGTTTATTTATTATTATTTTGAACCTAGTTGCGACCATGCGCAGACCAGGTTAACCACTAGATAAAACCGAGATCAGGTATGGGGTTGAGGAACAATCAACAAAAAACTGTGTCATGATAAGTCAGTGGAAATCGCGGAGCTCAGCAACGTGTTTAAGCGATCCTTAGAAGTTTACTGTTGCTGACAATATGGACCCTGGTAAATAAAAATAAACTAAAGGCTAGGTACACACAACGCCATAGACCCTTTGTCATTTAAAACAAGTTGGTTCGATTGCTAGATGACGGCAAAGTCCCAACAACAAGAACAACAAGAAACGGCCGTGCTGTGGTGGCCAAACGGTTCGGTTGTCGTCATACAATTTTTTCCTGCAGTGAAATAGTTATGACACCACCCCAAATACCGAATGTCGTTGGTGTATGTCAATTTTGGGAAAAACTATACGGTTTCAAATTTTGACGTTTAACGTGAAAGTTCACTGAGGGTTACAATATGTACCGCTATCTCAGTCCTTGAGATGGATCTAAGCAAGTCGTACTAAGAATTGTTCTGCCATAATTGTGGACGACAATGAAATCAAAAGTGTTAAACCATCACACCTCGAAACAGTAAAAGTAAAGTTTTTTTAAATTATCAGGGAACATTGGAAATGATTGGGAAAGAATCTGCTAAACATAATTAAAAAAAAATAGTTTTGTTATTCAGTGATTGTTTCGATAACTCTTCCATGCAAGAAAACTAATAATAGTGTACTAGGTATATTCCAAAGGCGGTGTTTTTCTATCTTTCTATTAGACTGGAATTTTAAGCGCATCTACAAAAACGAATATTTGTGCTAGCAGTGTCGTGGTATATCAGGAATAGAAAGCCATGACAGTGCAGTGCCCATAAAATACACAACTTGCAATGTTTGGAAGCAATCCTCACTTCGTTATCAAGCAATAGAAGAAAAGAAAATGGACTTAAGGTAGCTTAAAAACTGTCTATAGGGAACCTGACCTCTTGCCTTAGTGCACTTCTCACCTCCATTAGCAGGCGGGGGGTCATGTGTTACCTGCTGACAGTTTGTAAGCTGCCTGGTCGATTTTATTTATTATTTTTATTGGCACGAAAATATTCATAACCTTTTATTTAATTAGCAGTTTCCCCTCTCTTGGAGCTCTACTAACCCTAGCTTAAAAGTTGGCTTCCCTGCCGGGATCGTAACTCACTACTCAGGACAGGAACTGGCTCTGTCTATTTAAGAGGATCGAGACGGAGTGCAGCATCTTTCTTCCAAGGGGAATTGCACCACCAGTTGTTCCTTTAGGAGCTCCATCATCGATCCCATGGATTCGTCGATCCTCGTTCCTGGTGTGGAATCGCCTGTCGATTCCAGGGGGCGGGGCCCGCCATTTGATTCTTTCCCTGAACCAAGAAGAGGACACACAGCTCTTCGCCACTCCCGATCCACTGACATCGGTCCGTCTCTCTCAGCAGCCACACTCAAGGCATAGGATCTCAAGAAGCATGAGGACGGTCTGTCCACTATTGCAGCCTCCATCCTACAATTACTCCAAACTTCTATAATAGGTTCCATCCTGTGGGACCTTTCGTCGGTTTGGGCCTCACCAATGCCCCCTCCATCCGATCCTGTCCTCGCCAGTGGTTTCAGTTCCTCTAGGGGCATCATCAAGTCCACCGCCTCGCTTTTCACCACCTGCCGGGATGCGGTTACCGGTCCCCTTTCCGACTTTTCAACGTCGCTTCTGCGATTTGGCTACAAGTCCCGTTGGTTGCTGTTTTCCGGGACCCTTCGATCCTCCTTCACCGGTCCGTGTTACCCCATTTTCGCCTTCATCTGGTTATTTGTTGAACCTGATGCTTCCGATTCCTCGGACAATGCACCATCCTCTTCTGGCTTCTTTCCTCTCACTCCCGTCTCACCACCGGTTCCTTTCCCTGACTTCGAGGGATCACTCCTTTCCGTGGGACAATGCTCTCGGTTCGTTTAGTCCGTACCACTTCCTCAGTTGTCTTTTCACCTTCGTCGAACTTTCGATCCTGCACTGCGGATTTTTCTCCAGGCCCGGTTCTCTTCATCAAGTTGTTGGTTCGGATTCTCTGCCTTCAGCCATCTTCTAAACCAGCTTTCCTTCCTCAGTTCCACGGTTCCTTGGGCAAGGATTCCGCCTACCTCCGGCAGTGCTCTTCACCAGCCACACTGTAAGCACGATCCTGCTCTGACTGTTCCCCAACAAACCAAAGTGCTTTTCATAGAATCATTGGATCCCTGATCCAACCCTTCGGTCCTTCTCAACGACCACATTTGTCTTTCCTTCACCAGGCCATACCATGCTACCGATACCGGTTCTCGTCCATCCACCAAAGATGGGCAACATCGGGCTTGTTGGCCTTGCTTTGTGATCCTCGAAGTATCTCAAGCCCAGATCGATCCTGCGCTCCTGCTGGTTCTTCTCCGTCTTACCCTCGATCCGATGCACCATGGATTCCCTGTCAACACAACCTGTTCTACGCATCCAGTACTATGGTTCCTCTCTCAACGACAGCCATCGATATGACTTTGGTTTTACAAGATCCTTCTAGCTGTGCCTCACCAATCCGCCTTTCCAGGTTTCCTTCCAGCAGCTCCGTTTCTTCCTTGCTCCGCTTGGCTGCTTTTCCTCGTTCGATCCTCTCCTTGCGAGTCCTTCGTTGTCTCCGATCCCTCCAGCCTCTCGATCCCTATTCACATCCGGGCACATCATACGCTTCTGCGTTGCTCCACCTCCAGAGGGCACCCTCCTCGTGGCATGTTCTTACGAATTTGTAATGGTTTTCTGTGCCACTCATCGTTCCTGTCAAGTCATGTCGTCCGACTCTTGCTCTGAGGTTCCATTACCAACAATATTGTTAACGTTCCTGACCCAACACCATGTTTGCCTGTGATTTGCAACAGGGACAAAAGAACATTTTAAGTCGCATCCCTGCTGCCAGTTTCACTGCCAGTGCAACGGTCTTGATCTTCTCTGCAAAATGTGCATCACAATTTCCCAAAAAGACTGGGCTGAGATTCGTCGTCGTCACCATAGTTCTCGTCATCGGGGGGGTGGGGGGGGGTGGTCGTCAGCAAAAACTCAAAAGATCTAGAAAGATATTGACTCTCCCCTCTTCTCCACTACATCTGCAACACCGGCGTCCAAGAAACTGCTTTCTTCATCATCTCGTCCTCGTGTTTCCCCGTTTCCCCTACCACAGCCCCAGTCCGATCCAACGTCACTCCGGCACTGTCGATTGCGATCCCTGGGACATCAGGAATTCGGCCCTTTCATCCACCTCTCCCTCCGAGAACTGGTCTCAAGATAAAAAAGTCAGACACCCATGGCTCCTGCTCGTTTCCCACAGTTCAGCCTCTTCGCCTCTCGGTTCCCGTTGTTTCGTCGATTTTTTTTCAGAACTCGCTACTATCCGCACCAAGAACTTGACTCTTTGGTCCGCCCTCTCTGACGCAGAGTATCGCAACCTCACCCTTCATTTGGAATTAGTTGCTGTCTCCGACTCTCTGGGTTTCTTACGTACCAAGCATCGCAGATTGCGTATGAACTATTGCTTTCACCGTCACAGGCTCCTTAGTCTTAAACTCTGCCGTCGTCACCACCATGGCACTTATTTTTCCGCAGTCATTCTTGGATGCGCTGTCTCCACGGGGCCCCAGCTACATCTGGTCCGCGGTCCCATCGTGATCTATTGGTGGCATGCGATTCGCCAGCCATCTCCATCGTTCGAGCGATTCACGCAGCAGCACCGTCACAGCTCCCTTCTCCCCACCGAGACTCTTCGGCCACTGCTGCTCTGTTCTTTGCGCCCCCACTGCGAGTACCTCCGTTGCCTGTGATTACTTCCTCGACTCCAGTAGCTGTGCTTCCTTGTGGCTCCTTCGATCCCCCACCTCCATTCGCCGTCGTCCCTCCTGCCGCTGCCCTATCAATGACTAATGAAGATCAAGCAGTTCCTCACGAATCTGGTCCCCTGGAACAAGCACAATCACCCGATCCCTCGTCTCAGCCTCCGATCCACCCTTCGGACACTTCTCCTTCTAAGATCGACAGAAGTCCTGACGTTGCATCTCTCCCGTGTCCCCTAGAGCAAGCATGGTCCCGTACTTCCAGGCCTTGTCATCGTGCTCGGTTTGGCAGTACAATGATGCACCCTCCTTCATTCCAGTAATTCCTGGGATCGCGCCTCACGCTGATTCAACCACCAGAACGCTACCTTGTTCTCCATGCCGTCGACGGGCTAAAGGTGTCGCCCTTGGCTTCTGCATCATACCTTAATTTTCGATCTCCCACACCTACACACTTTCAGGATCAGTGAAGGGTTTCGTTCCTGATCTCCGATTCCTACGATCAGGATTGGCACCGCTACTCCTCGCCTTGTTTATAGTGACCTACAATTGTTCAATCATACCTAATCAAGAACCTACCATAGCATTGCCACTGCAGTCCCAACCTTCCTTTCCAACCTTACTGCATCCGACCGGGACTGTCATCGTTTCTTTTTCAATTAAAAAAAAACACAACAAACCAGACACGCCGATGCAGGCCATGACAGTGGGCAGCCCAAATTGGACGTCTTCCCATCCGATTCCTTGATTCCATCAACTTCATCGGTTCCAACCATTATGCAGCCTTGTTTCCTTGTTTACTTGAACTTTTGGGTTTTGCATCTTCACCTATGCTTCAACGTCTGCTGTCGATTCCTGTTGTTCAGTCTCCGTGCCAACATCGCCTCGATTCCTCTGGATCGTATGGCTTCGATCCGATTCTGCAATTCTGCCTAGTCCGTCATCAAGACCATTCATCAAGCGCCTCTTCCACATTTTCCCTTTTCGAGCATATTCCCTCTGCTACTCACGTCTAGGACGTTCCGTTTACCAGTGCCCCGAACTCCATCACACTTCACATGTGACACCCGGATCGTCCAACTTCGTGCTTCCATATGTTCCAGCCTGCTGTTCCTGCTACGACTGATTTTCCTGTCATCATCCGGCCCTCGTCCCGATTTATTTGGACTCCGATGCTTCCCGTTCAAGGTAGGATTGGCATTTACTCTATCTGCATTTCTACTTTCCCCCTAGTGTTGAACCGAATGTTTGATCCCTGGCATCGGCTGTTCCAGATTGCTAGCCCTTGAGACTGAGGATCCCGAATTATTCTGTGGGGGTCGCCGGCTCGTAACGTGGGTACTCCAAACCTAGCCCACCTCCTAAAGTGACGAGGTCTGATAAATAAATAAAAGGTAATAATTTTTTCGTGGCAATAAAAAGACTAAAATACCAGGGGCACCTGGTTGATTTTAGTTATTGTTTGCCTATACGAAAATATCCATTATCTTTTACCCACCCAGCCTCCCCACGATGGACTAGGTTCCTGTGGGTTGGAAGAAAGATGCTGCGCTCCGTTGCGATCCGCTTATATTGACGAAGCCAGTTCCTGTCCTGCGCAGTGAGTTACGAGCCCGGCAGGGAAGCCAACTTTCGACCTAGGGTTAACAGAGCTCCAAGAGGGGGGGGGGGAACTAATAATTAAATAAAAGGTAATGTATATTTTCGTACAGGCAAACAAAAACTAAAATCAACCAGGTGCCCCTGCTATTTTAGTCTTTTTATTCTTGTTCTTTGAGTTTTTACGTTTTGATGAATTTTAAAGTGTTTTACTTGACTTTGGCTTCTTGCTTGATCTTTTATTGCTTGATAACGAAGCGGGGTTGCTTCGAAACGTCACAAATTGTTTATTTTATGGGTACGGTAGTGGCCTTCTGTTTTTAGTCGTAACCTCTTCGTGCTTGTACTATTTCATGGTGCACGAGTTCATTTTCAGATTGTTATGCTCTAATTGTGTTAGGGCAGATTTTTTTCTCTTTTTATTATCGCAAGTATATCATAATAATAATAATGCTTTATTCAAGTACAAGTACCGGCACGAAGTCCTACTAGACTTGTGTGTGCTAGCAATTAATAGGCAATACATCTATACACATTTCAATATGTTTTTAACGCTAATAATCTATACTGTAATTTCATCACATTTCAATTATTCGCCATATGTAATTTTTTTACAGTATTTACTTCATAAATTTCTTTCGTTTTCACTGTTTATTTTATTGAATTTTTAAAAGCCACTTTTTGATCTTATATCGCATTTCATTGTAATTTAGTATTAGTCTTAATTCAGTTGGAATTTTGTTAAATTTTGTATAACAAAACTCGTGCTCCTTTTTCCATACGAGTTTCGCCATCTTGGTTCCTGTAGCCATTTTTTATTCCGTCTTATATTTCTGTTTAATTTTATTTTGTACTCATTTTTAAAATAATTTTTATTTATAATGTTCCAGTTTAAAGTTGTTTCAATATTCATTATTTCCAAATCTTGATAAATCTCATTACTGTGTTTTGCTTTGTTGTCTTTGAAGAGTACTTTAATTGCTTTATTTGTTATTTTTTGTACTTGTTCTATAATACTATTTGAAGTTGCTCCATATATTGTAAGCCCATAACTTATATTTGACATAATAAGTGCATCAAAAATCATTTTCTTATTTTTTTTGTTCAATTTATCTTTTAAATTATACATTATTGGTATAATTCTCCTTAATTTGCGAACTAGTCCTTCAACATGTATGTAGAATTTCCAGTGTTTATCTAATTCAATTCCTAAGTACCTTATATTGTTAACTTTTGTAATTTTTTTGCAGTCGCAATTACTTTCACAATTTTTTTCACATGTTGAAATTGTTCCTGGTTCCTCTTGCATATGTGATGTTACTATCAGTAAATAGCAAGTTTTCTCGTTATTTAATATCAAGTCATTTTCTCGTAAATAAATTTGTATAATATCGAAGTCTTTTTGTAGATTTTGTAACATTTGTTTACTATCATTATTAATCGATAACATGAATATATCATCTGCGTACAGTGTTATATATGTTTTCCAATTTATATCTGAAATATCATTAATGTAGATTAAGAATAATAAGGGCCCCAATACAGAACCCTGAGGTACACCATACTCTAAGTTTGTCCATCGACTGTTATTATCACCAATTCTTACACTGCATTGTCGCCCTGTAATATAGCTATTAATTATGTTATATATTTTACCTCTTAATCCATTTTTATAGATTTTTTTCAATAATATATCTTTTGCCAGAGTATCAAATGCTTTAGTTAAATCTATTAAAATTGCTCCAACAGCTTTTCCTTCATTTAATGCTCTACAGACATTATTGTTTATATTTTCAAGTGCATCAATGGATCCAATTCCTTTCCTATATCCATATTGATTGTTGTTTAATATGTTAAATTTTTTTTTTTAATTTTTCAATTTTTGTTGCAAAGAATTTTTCAATAATTTTATTTAGTACAGGCAACAGTGATATTGGTCTATAATTATTTAGGTCATGTACATTTCCTTTTTTATAAATTGGTCTTATGATTTGTTTTTTGAGACTGTCCGGCCAAATTTCGGTTTCAATAATGCTGTTGATTAATATTGTCATGAATTCACAGGTTTTTTCCTTTGTTTTTATAAAATGCTCCATCATAAATCCATCATGTCCGAATGATTTTTTTATTTTTATTTGATTTATAATTTTTAAAATATCATATTTATTTGCTTCAATTATACCCATTGTATGCTTGATGGCACTACCATTTGTCAAATTTTCTCTCATAGTCCTCAATCTATCATTATTTGTTTTTTTGGTTTTTTTTTCAGTTTAGTTTTTATATTTGGTATTTGTTTTTCAAAATGCTCAGAAAACTTTTCACATATATTCGATGTTTTCTCCTTAAAGTGGGTTTCAAAATGTTTTTCTATATTCATGACTTTCCCATTATTTCCAATAATTTGATTAATTTTGTTCCATACCTTTTTCCCATCTTTTTTATATTTTTCAAAATAACTACCATAGTAATTTTCCTTTGCAATTTTAATTTTTTTCTCAACATCCTTTTTTATATTTTTATATTTTTCAAAATGGTCCTTAACGTTGCTACAGTTGCGTTTGTTTTCTTTTTTTATGAAATTCCACATACGATTTTTTTCATTGGTAGCTGTAATCAGTTCATCACTCAGCCAGTCTTTTCGAAACAATTTTTTATTTTTATTTTTTTTTGTTTCCTTCCCAATTGATCTATTATTGCAATAAATTTTCGAGATAACATCCTCAATTTTTGTATATATTTCATTATGATCTTTTAATTTTTTTAGTTCCTCCCAGTTTACTGTTCTTAATTAGTTAACAATATTTTTATGTAAATATTTATATGTTATTTTATCATTTTCTATTATATTTCTTTGTGCCTCTTTTTTGCTCCAGATTTCAAGAACTGTAAAATAGTGATCTGCAGGTTTAACCGTAATAACTACACCTTTGCATGCTAATGTGTTTAATTTTGTAAACATTAAATCTAAACATGATTTTGTTAATTTTTTGTTCATTATTTCTTCCCTTGTAGCGATGACAATTTGTTGATTGTATCCAAAGTAAGCAATTCAATTTTCAAATTTAATTAAATCTCTTTTCACTCTCATTCTGTGTTTCTATAAGAGTATTAAAGTTAAAATCACCCAAAAAATTTTTATTTGTTTCCTTTATTTTCTCCTTTTTTTGAGTAATTTCTTTAGCTCTGCGATGTAGTTACTACGATTAGATGCAGGTTTTCTATAACAAGTTATATATTATATTTTTCTTCATTTATACTTGTAACCATATCGACTGCATCATTTCCATCAATTGTAATATATTCACAAGATATATTTCCTATTTTACCTGTTTTAACAAAAACCATAATACCTCCTCCATTTTGAAAATTTCTACATACTCCATATCTTGTATATTCATTTAGATTATAATTAGTCATTTCATGTTCTTTCAGATTTGTCTCCGTAAGTGCAATTATGTTCCACTTCACTTCACTATTCTCCAAGTAAATTAAAAGTTTGTCCCAGTTTTTCCTACAACTTCTTAAATTCACATGAATACATCTTACAATACGCTCTTATTAATAATAATAATAATAATATTTGTTGCGATAGCAACGGGTCTGGCAAGGACTGGAGAGTCACTAACAGTCAGACACAATTACATGTAAATACATTGAACATAATAATGCCAAGGAATGATGATGGTAAGAGGTTTGGGGACACGAATGCCTTACCACCAAGGTTAGACCTGCCAGGGACTCAAAGGCCCCCGATGGCATTGTCAATCGTGCAGGACATGGGAAGGGTGTGAAAAGTGTTAAAAGGCCCAAAATGATGCTGTACAATTAAAAAGTATAAACAGTGCTAAAAATTGTATACTACGGATTATTATTGTTAGCGCTAAATTATTATTAGCGTGTTGCAACTTTTAAAATAATGTGTTGCTAACGGTCATGGAGTGAGCATGTATGTCTTCTTAAAGAAATCTGAGGCTGTCTTGTCTCTTGTCACACAGATGATGCAACTGCAACTTGGGTGGGAAATTACACTCGTAACAGATTGGCATTTGGTGCATATCGGCAGGAGATGGACCGTTCGGCACACCATTCTTGGACCTCTTCTTGCCAAGTTGTCGGTATCGCTGCTGCAATCTTGGTCGTCAAGCTCCGTTTGGCAAGCCTTCCCTCCCTTTCCCCTCTCCCACCCACCCTTTTGGCTCGCTCAGCGTCTCTTCCTTGCAGATTGCCATCAGCACTCTTGATGCTTGCTCGCGCTGCGACTCGGAATTGGAAGCACTTTTAGCAAGTCCACTTTCTTTTTTTTATGTTGTGGAAGTCAGGAGATTTTGTGGATCAAAGAAGTTGGTGACGACTTGGAAGGAAGGTTGAAATTCAGTAACGACGAGAAGACACTTTATTTATATGCAAATTAGACCACAAATCTCTTAGTCTTTAATTTCGACTTTGAGG
>JAHWFP010114793.1:3709-37674 GCA_023313725.1 Lithobius niger | reverse complement strand
TCGGAGTTTTTTCGGAGATTTAAAGCAAACATATATACACAAAAATTCTGGGGGCAAAAGAAAATATAAAAAGATTAAATAGACTGACTAGCTTAGTGAATGCTATCATTAAGTTGGAAGTTTAACTTTGAAGTTAAGGGACAGTTTTTTATCTTAGTGGAAATTTTTTATAAAGTTTGCGGCCGACAAACATAATAAAAAATATCACGCTGAAAATTGTCTGTATCCACATGTATATGAGGTTAAGTACCAACGGCAGCCCCTCCTAATTCACAACTAGCCTAAGCTAGTGTTTGTGGGCTTTTTGCCCTAAAAGAATAATGAAAGCAATTTGCAAATATACAACGAGTTACAATAATGGCGGCCGGAAATGATGAGCGCTGCGGTTGGTTTCGTGAGATTTTCAAATGATGATTGTGGATCTTCTAGATTGAATTTTCAAATTCGGGCTTCCTCAAGAGGTAGATATGATTGTTTCAGGCTATTAAATGGTGAAGAGTTTGGCCGTTTCTGTCCATTATTAAGAAAATGGCTGAGGTTTGAAAATCGAGGCATTTGGGCACTCAGAGAAAAAAAAATTGTTCGTTGGCAAAACGAAGGTTTTTTTCGGCGGCCAGCCTTTACAGCGGGTTGGTGAAGAAGTTCGGCGAGTCTCAAGATTCCAGCGTTGACCGTTTAAAGGGAAAGTCTTGTTTGTTGAGATGTTCGATCCTGGACTAGGTTCCATCGTAAGATTGAGAGGATGGTTGGATAGATTTCTTGAGGTTTCAGGATATGAGGAGGAGACTAGGGATGATGATACATGTGGTGTGGACGTCGTTGAGTGCGATGGAAGGGTCATGGATGGTCTTCCTGGTGTCAGGTTTGTCCATTTAGGTGTTTGGCAGGATTTAAGAGTTCAACAGTGATGTTTATTGAGAGCGCGTTGCGGAAGTCTGGTTCCTGAAGATTCAGCAGGGAGATGAAGGTTAAACAGAGATTACATTGTTGTTGAAGTTTTCCGGATGAAGGTCATCCGAGAGGTGTTGGATTTGAAGGCAAAGTTGATTTGCGGAGCATATCAAGTCAGTGTAAGGTGGTCCGGTTAAACACATGATTGTGCGCGTCGAGAAGGGTGCAAAAAGTTTTGTTGTAAAGGTTGGACATGAGAGAGGTGTGAAAGAGTCTCAGTCTAAGCTGAATATGGAATCAAATAGATTCAGATGTTTCGAAGTGAGTCAAGGTGTTCAAAGGAGCAGTGCTTCACTTGTGGTGGGAGTGGCAGGGGTTACGTTATTGATGGTTTAGAGTGAATAGCCAGACGTGCGTGTAACAGGTGCTGGAAGGTGAGGAGAGGAGGACGTGGCTTCTGTGTGGTGGAAGTACAGTTGTGACTCGGTGGAAGTTTGAAAGCTACCAAATATCAGGTTGAGGGATTGTACGTAGCAATATGCGGAGTGTTACGGCGGTGTCAGGAAGATTGATGAGAAGCCGCTGGTTGTAGTTCGGAAAAATTTCAGGTTGAAAAGTCGGTGAGGGTAGACAAGCTGATGTGCGGTCTTTGAGCGGTGAGGTCTGCATTGGTGGATAACTTGAGCTATGGAATGGTTAATTTCCCAAAGATTTGGGTGAACTTGACATTGTAGTCCTGTGAGAGTGAGTTTGACGTAAGGCAGGGTGATTAAATTTGTTGGTTGCCAGGAATTTTTTTCGAGAATCCTAGTCGTATAGGGCTCGAGAGAAAACAGGAGTTCCGATGTGTTTCCGTTAGATTTCGTGGAACAGAAGGGGTGTTGTGTGAGGTCTTCGTCCCTTTCAGAAGTGTGAAGAGGTTGGACCTAACTTCAGGCTGTTTTGAGGAGTTTTGCTATTGTTGTCCATAATCGTGTCGAGTTTATGTGACAGTGAGACGTGAAGATCAACTGGATCCAATTTTGACTCGGTGATGGTTTGAGAGCTACCAAAAATTGGAAGAGGGACCGTTGGTAGCAATGTGCGAGGTGATGTGGTGCTGTCAGGAAAATTGATGAGAAGCCACTGTGTTGGTGCAGAAAGACGTCAGGTTGTAAGGTTGGTGAGACTGACGTGGTCTGTTTTGGATGGCAAGATGCGGTTTCCTGGTCGGCTGTTCGGTGTCGTGAACCCTTAAGAGGTCGAATTCCCAAAGATTTGGGATGATCATGACATTTTCCTCCTATGGCATTGGCGGAGTGACAAACTTGTTGTACGGCAGGAATTTCCCTTAGTCCTGGTTGTAGACGGGCCAGAGTGAAGTACTGCAGGTTTGGTTTGTTTCCGTAAGATGAGGTGGACCAGAAAGGGCGATGATTGGGGACGTCTGCCCAGTCAGAAGTCCGAGAAGAGGTAGGGCTTGTTTCAGTCCCCATGAAGAAAAATGATGAAGTGGACCAATTTCATTTTGGGTTCAAGTGAAGGTGAATTGTGTAGATTTTATGATTTCAACATGATGCAGCTGGGATTTCAGTGAAACTTCGGTTTCAGCAACGGTGCGGCCTGTGCATTTTTCGTGAAGGAGATAGGATTATGAAGCTGAAAGTGACGTGAAACATGTGTAGTTATAGTGAGTGATGTTGTTGTTGTTGCAGCATGTGTGAGGTCGTCGTAGGCTTAGAGAATGCCCTTCTTGATCCAAAGGGTGATGACGGGTGTCAAAGTTTTTTCGGTAGATGTCAGTTGTTGGCTTCAGCGACAATCAGGTGTGCTGAGTGCCTGATGTGGTGCCAGGTGCACGAACGTTGAAGGCGGAGGTTGCAAGAGGGAGCCGAGATCAGGTTACGTCAACTCACCGGACGTCCTTTACTGCAGTGGTGTTTTCGCCTGGATTAGGACTGCATTTCATGGATAAACAAGAGCAAAGTTGTGAAAATCTTCTTCAGGTGAAGACATTTGATGAATGTTTGGGCTCATAGCATGTGATTAACGTTGGTGGTGATGCAAACGTGTACATGGTGGTCGCAAAAGGTGGCGTTGAATGGAGGTGTGAGAAGAGTTTCACGAGAGAGAATGATGAACGTTGGCTGATGTCAGGTGCCGGAAGAGCGGCGTAAACGGCAGTGACAGATGAGGCTCGTGTTAGCAGACGAGCGATTTAGTATGTGAGAAGTAAAGTGTGATCGATGGGCATGAGGCGGGCTTCAACGAACGTTGGACTTCAAAGAGAATCAGGAAGGAGGCCAGCGTGTTGATCGACGAACGACGAACGTGGGACGGCAATGGCGAACGAGATGCGTGCAGACGAGCGCATGCAAAGCCGACAATGAGAAGTAACGACGAAGATTGTGTCGCCTAAATTGGAGAGTGCAGCAGACATCGACAGCCAGATGGGGCAGGATTTCGATGCATTGATTTCCTGGCAGGGGCTTGTGGGCTAAGGGCCATGAAAAATTCAATGAACGTTGCTTCAGAACGTGTTGTATGACGACTAGCGTAGGGCCAATGCGACGCACGAGAGGTCGAGGTTGTAAGTTGCTTGGCGAATGTGTTGAAAAACGAACGACGAACGTAGGGCAAATAAGGCGAATGTTGGGTAGTAATGGCGAACGAATTACGTGCCTACGAACGTTCGTGAAGGAACAGGGTTGCAGGCTGGTCTTGTCCACAAAATCCGTGTGGCTTGATCCATTACAGGTAGATTTCAGGAAGCGGCAATTCGTAACTTGATGGTTGAGGTGCGAAGCTGGTGATGGTTAAGGGGGGTGAGTTCGACGAACGTGTGCGTTGCGGCTACAGGTGAACGACGAGATGAATGCATGGCATGTCCACATGAGATTGGGGAACAGTGGAAAGAGGATGTGCTGCAGACGTCACTGGTCGAGATGGGAAGGTTTGATCACGATGCTTGGGTCTTCTGATTTAGAGCTTGTGACCGGGAAGTTCAGAAGGATATGCGGCGGGCGAACTTCTGGTTCAAGACGAACGAGTTGCATGGGACGAACATGACGAGCGTGCGTACAGGACGAACGTGCGAACGCTTCATTCTTCAGTTGTAAACAGACGAACTTCAGGCGACGGCCGTTCAATGGCAGGAGTCCGCTTCGGCTTGCGACGTTTATTTTTGGGCGTGGTCTTCCAAACGGCGATGATCTGGAGGCAAAAGCTGCTGGAAGATGTTTACGAATGTGTGCTGTGAGGCTTCAGACGAACGACTAGATGAATGCTTGGCTTGACCACAAGGATGTGTTAGTGATGGAAAGATGCTTTGCTGCAGACATTGATGATGGGTTACAGCGAGCGACGGCCTTCTGGGCAAACGTGATGCAGACGAGCGGACAGTTACATGGCGAACGTCACGAACGTGCGAACGTGATGGGGTGTAGGCAAGGCCATGAAGTGGAGACCCGTAGGGGCTTGCGGCTGGGGGCCGATAAGAGCGTTCAACAAACGAAATTTTTCCTAGGCGAACGTGGCGGGCGAGTTCCATGACGAACGACAGGTGCATGTCCGGGTGGACTTGCGATGTCATCGGTAAGGGTCTGACGAAGCAAGACAAGAGGAAACAGATTCAAAGCGAACGAACGAACATAACAAACATGAAGGCTTGTGGGCTGGGCAGCATGATGTATTGCAGCGAACGTCAGCTTCAACGCAAACGTGGTGAACGTGCGAACGCTTCTTCCATCGGTTGCTTGCGAGGCAAACGGGATCCATGGTGAGCATGTCAAAGGGACGATCGTTTAATGGAGGGGAATCCACTTTAGCTTGCGTTCGCAAAATAAGAGGAGACAGACTCAAAGCGAACGAGACGAACGTGGAGGCTTGTGGGCTCGAGCTGGAAAGCCATGATGGATTGCAGTAATGTCGGCTTCAGGGCGAACGTGTTGCTACAAGGCGGACGTGACGAACGTGCGAACGCTTCATTCTTCAGCTGCTTGTGATGCGAACATGATCCCTGACGAACATGTTCAGGTGATGATCGTTCAATGGTGGAGAATCCGCTTCGGCTTGCGTTTACAAGACTAGAGGAGCCAAAAGCAAGGCGAACGTAACGAACGTGGGTCTTCTTCGTGTAGCGGGCGAACGTGAACGACGGACGGTCTTCGGGTAACGATGTTGACGCAGCGGCAGCTGGAGGAAAAGAGATGGCTGGCTATTGCCGTAACATTATTTATGGAGGGCCTACGCGCGCTGGACCCGCGCAGGTGGGTGTCTAAGCTGGGCGTATCTAGAGAGTTTTGATTCCTCTAAGGTAGGGAACACTCAGAAACTGAATGCAATTAAATTTACAGGTAGTGGATATTTTCCAACCGGCAATTAGAAACAAGTTTACTTACGCATACAAATGCCCAAACAATTAAACCATGCACCCTCTCTATTTTCCAACATGCCAACTTATTTCCGGCGTATTCTGGTCCTGTAGTCTGATCCTATCTATCCTGCATTTTTTTTGAAAAAAAAAGCAGATGAAAAGAACATTTTGCCGGCCCCCAGCCAGGCCGGCTAAAAATGGTTTCTTTTTTGCCTAAAACATACTTAACCTGATAATTTTAGCATTACATTGTCCTCAATGGAATGATCTCTGGAGGTTTTTCGGTTGTGTGTATCCGCCTGCTTGCACGTTCCCACTGCGCCTACGCGACGCAGTCCTCCTGTATATAAAGCGGCATCATGGCCGATGTCGGCATTTATTTTCCTCTCAATCTGTCAGGAGGTGACTCGAGAGGGAAGGCAGGGCGGGCCCTTGATTAAGTATGTTTTAGGCAAAAAAGAAACCATTTTTAGCCGGCCTGGCTAGGTGCCGGCAAAATGTTCTTTCTTATTTGCCAAAACACATCAACCTGATAATTTTAGCATTATCAGTTGGCCTCGTCAAACGTGGTGGCGGGCACCGATCTGACGGGGTGCCCCGGGATGCAAGCAGGCTTTCCCCAAAAAAATTCGTGAATTTCGCACTTTATTCAGAACATGTGATGAAACAGGAATTTGGTTCTCTTTCGTACGGTTTGGTGGCCCTGAAAAGGACCGTTGTTGTAAGAGGGGTCTTGCATCCTTCTATGGATGGCTTGCTTCCTTCTATGGATGGCTTGCTTCCCTCTGAGATGGCTTGCTTCTGCTTCGTTCTGATTGTGCTTAAGGGAACTTGACCACAGTTCTGGCTGCGACAATTGGTCCCAGCCGGTGTAGTCCTTTTTCTTCTCTTGACATGTTCCTCAAGTAGTGGGAGGTGAATGTCGTAGAGTTACGCCAGGCAGCTGCCTGTAGGATCTCTTCTAGGGGGACGGCGTTATGGTGTGCCCATGACGTGGAAACTGTTCTGACCTCGTGCTCTGTTGCTCTTTCCCAGCTCAGGTTTGCTTTGTCGTAAGCGGCGTCAATGGCTTTATTGATCCAGCGGGAGATCATTGCTGGTGATGTTTCACCTGTTTGTAGGTCAACTGGAAGGAAGAGTTGGTTTCTGTCTCTGCGGATGTCTTCATGTTGGGTGCGGGTGAGGTAAAACCGAAGTGCTCTGATCGGGCAAAGGAGACGTTCAGGTTCATTTCCTGTTAGCTTGGAGAGGGGCTGGGAAGGCGATTGGTTTTGGTGGTTCAGATGGTTTTTGAGTTTTTGCACGGAAGTCTGTTCTTGGGTGAAGTGTTACAGATGTGAAGTTTGGGCTAAAAATGCAGAAGGCTGGGTCTGCGGATAGTGCCTGAATTTCGTAGCAACAAGCGCTTGCTGCTAGTGTTACTAGGAAGACGGTTTTTCTGGTTAGGAGATACAAAGAGCAGTCTTGCATAGGTTCGTAGGGAGCTTCAATTACGGATTGGAGTACGATCGATAAATCCCAGTCGGCAACGAGTCTTCTTGTTGAAGGACGGTCATTTTTTCGAACGAGCATAGGAGTGATGAGATCCGATAGTCTTCAAGGAGGTCAGTTTTGTCTGCTGCTTTGAAGACGGAGTTTAGGGCTGACCGTAGACCAAGATCGTTGAGCCTTTGAGTTCTTCACTCAAAACGTGGGTTATAGCCACGAATGAGGTAAGCATCAGTGTAGACAGCAACTGATGTCTTGATCTTCACTCGAGACGTGGGGTTAGCCATTGTCGAGACGAGCAGCAGGGGATGCGAATGCTACAGATTTCACTTTTTTTCTACTACACACACGAGTTCTAGCCACGAATGGGACGAGCATCAATGTGGACTGTAACAGTTCCCTTGAGTGTCACTTAAACCTGGGCGACTGCAGACTTGGTTTTCGTTCGAAACGTGAGGTCAACTACGGAAAAGCCAGCAGCAAGAGAACGATACGTCTTCCGACCTGGTTTTTCACTCAGAACGTGGGTTATTTTTTTTTTTTGGTCACGGTGAGATGAGCCGAAGTTCGGGTAGCAGTTGGTGAATTGGTTTCCGCTTGAGACGCGAGATCAGCCATGGGTGTAACAAATAGTACGAAGGCAGGCAGCTTCTTACTTGACTCTCCATTCAGCGTGTGTTTTAGTCACGGACAAGACGAGCAGCAGTGTGGGAGCCAGATGTGCAATGGCTTCCATCAAGGGATTTAGCCACGAGTCAGACGAGTAGTAGTCGACAACAATAGTCGACTTGATATTTGTTCAAGACGTGGAGTCGGCCACAGTTGAGACGAACGGTCATAGGTAAAAACAGCTTCCGTCTTGGAACTCCACACAAGATGTGAACCCGAGTGGGACGAGTAGCCGTAGATGGCGACAGTTGACTTGATTCTGTTCGAGGCGTGGGGTCCGCCACAGTCGAGGCAAGAGGTGAAACGGTTTTCGTTGTGGATCTTCACTCAAAACGTGGGATTTAGACACGAGTGAGACAAGCTCCAGTTGACAGCAGCAGAAGTAGCGTTGGATGATCGTCCCTTTCGCGACAAGGAGTGTGATCTCGGTTTGGCGGAGGCTGCGTTAACAGCCAATCCAGGACCAGGACCGGGAACGGAAGGGCGGGATGTCAAAACGAGGCTAGAGCTTTCGAGCCAAATCCCAGTGGAGCTGCTTTCGCGACAAAGAAGCGTTGTTGAAGATGAGGAATGTTGGTTAACATCATGTCGCGAAAGGATGCAGATGGACGCTGGAGTCCCGTGGCGATGGAATGTTCCTGTTGAAACGCAGTGGTGACGGAGGCCGTCGAAACGCAGGTGCCGGAAGAGCAGTAGCGTCAGGAGGGCAAACCTAGAGAGGATGATGGTCGCAATGAGCCTTAATGTCGTGAAAAGGGCGATGCGTTGCTGTGACTAGTGACAAGGGGATGCCGGCGTGCAGCGGTGGTTAAGGCAGGAAGCCGGGACGGGAGGGAAATGTCGGCTTGATGGCATTTCTTGGTTGAAGCGCAGCGTCCGGAGGCGGAGGTGGCCGAAGGGCCGTTAGGGCAGCAGCGTCAGCGCTGAAGGACTTAAAGATGTCGCGAAAGCGAAGGCAGCAGACTACATCCGTCGTCAACGAAGGAAGGCATCTTAATGCCTTCGGGGACGACGAGAGTAGAGCCGAAATCCAGCTTGACTTCACTACAGAGGAATTCATAATCTGGATAGGTGTCAAATATCTTGGATTTGTGGCACCGTCGCCAAAGGTCCGGAAGAAGCTTGATTCATGGCCGGGATGAGGTGCAGGCGGGTTCCGGGAGTGAACGGCTTTTCAATATCCAGTGTCGCGAAAGCAGTTGTCGCAAAAGCAGGTGTCGCGAAGGAAGAAGGTGCCGAACGTCTACGCTGTTTAGGTCCAGGTGGTGGTGGTGGTGGTGGCAGCAGGAAGCCGCCGTTCCGGAGGAGGCAGGTGAGAAACGTCGTCGACTGTCCTAAAAGGCTGCGTGGCTTGGTGTCTTTGTCGCGAAGAGCAAATCCAAAGCCTGTCTTGAAACCACGGTTGAGAACTGGGGCGTCCGCGGACTGTGATGGTTTATACAGGAAGCAGTCTGGTACCGTTTCTTCCACTGTCATGAGTAGAGAGGCCAGGGGAAGTTGTCTTAATCTTCACTTGAAATGTGGGTTATCCGTGGGTTGAGGGCATCATCCGTCTAACTCTTTAGTCAAACGTGGGTTTTACCATGTTTGAGACGAGCACTGGTTGGATTTGCATCAGGTGTCATATTTCCGCTCGACACGTGTGGGCAACTTTGGTTGAGACAACTTAGGAGAGGTGAAAACCGTCATCTGTCTTGACTCTTCACTCCTAACGTGGTTTTTTTTTTTATCACTTGAGACATGGGATCAGCCATGGACGAGACAAGTAGTAGGAAATGCAGATGGCTTTGACACTTCACTGAAAGTGTGGAATTTAAGCCACAAACGAGACGAGCAACAGTGTGGGCAGCAATTGTCATCTTGATGTTCGCTCGAGACGTGGGGTCAGCCACGGTCAAGACAGGCAGGGAGAGATGCAAACGGCTTCCGTCTTGGTTCACTCAAAACGTGGGTTCTGGCCACGAATGAGACGAGCAGCAGTGGACATCAATTGTTGTCTTGATTTTTTCTCGAGACGTGGGGCCAGCCATGGTCGAGACAAGCAGCAAGAGGTGCAAACGGCTTCCGCCTTGGTTCACTCAAAACGTGGGTTCAAGCCACGAGTGAGACGAGCAGCAGTCGACAGCAACAGGCGACTTGATTTTTTCCCGAGACGTGGGGTTAACCACGGTCGAGACCAGCAGCAAGAGGTGCAAACGGCTTCCATCTTGGTTCACTCAAAACGTGGATTCTAGCCACGAGAGAGACAAACAACAGTAGACATCAACAGGTGACTTGATCTTCACTCGAGACGTGGGGTTAGCCACGGTCGAGACAAGCAGCAAGAGGTGTAAACGGCTTCCGTCTTGGTTCACTCAAAACGTGGGTACTAGCCACGTTTGAGACAAGCAGCGGTAGACAGCAACATCATCGGTGAACTGGATGTGCTTGGCGGGAGTTGACGTAGTCGTGATTTCCTTGTCGCGAAAGCAGGAGTCGCGAAAGCCGGTGCCGCAAAGGCAGGCGGCGCCGCAAGTCTACGTTGCTTGGCTCCAGGTGGCGGGGCGGTGACTGGCGTTTTCGGCTGTCGAGGCTTGTCGATGAAGCAACCCAGTCACGAGTGACAGCTCTTTCCGCCAACGAGATGCAAGAGGGAGCGGCACAGGATGCAATCTTGCGTGCTGGCAGAATACCGAGACGGCTAGGATGTGAGCCTCGTTGCGAGTCACACTGTAGTCACGGTGAGAAGACTCCGATGAAAGGTCGACGGGGGAGTCCCGGAAAGAAAATGCGTCTTGCAGCTTCCTTTTCGCTTCCTGGACAAGCGCCTTGGCTCGACGGAGGTCTTCCTCGAGAGCCGCGACGTCAGGCGGCGGTGGGGTTCGTTGTGCGTCTTGGAGCGGTGAGTCGTCTCCTTTATTCACGACATAGTCGTCCTGGTCGAGACCGTTTGGATGGGCGCAAAGGGGAGGCGGGAAAGCAGGTTGGAGCGCAGCGGACGGAGGTAGAGCAGTTGCCGGAAGGGCAGAAGAATCTTCGTAAGTTGCCATCTAAGTCGCGAAAGCGAAATCCAAATTCCAG
This sequence comes from Lithobius niger, assembly GCA_023313725.1. NCBI lineage: Eukaryota > Metazoa > Arthropoda > Chilopoda > Lithobiomorpha > Lithobiidae > Lithobius > Lithobius niger. The sequence continues at coordinate 27,212 of JAHWFP010114793.1, read as the reverse complement.
AGATCGACGTGGTGCCTCGTGGAGGAAAATGAATGCCGACATCGGCCATGATACCGCTTTATATACAGGAGGACTGCGTCGCGCAGGCGCAGTGGAAACATGCATAGCAGGCGGATACACACAACCGAAAAACCTCCAGAGATCACTCCATTGAGGACAATGTAAATTATCAGGTTAATATGTTTTGGCAAATGAGAAACATTTTTGTTGGTGGGGTGGGGGTATCTGCGTAGTCCTAGGAGACAGAAATATAAATCCACCTCTGCCAGTGACGCAAATATATCTTGTCAATTGCTTCCTGTTCATCATAAACTTGCAATTTATCCTTTAATGGAAGTAATCTGTAATGCCATAATGATTTATGAAGCTGTTAAAAAGGGCATTCGAATGTCCAGGGTTTTGCAGCCTTGGATGAAAGTTAGGCATTCGTAATGACAATGCGCTTTTTCATTGCTCTCCGATTGTTGCGACCGGGCTTGAAAGCACTTACAAGGGAATTAGGCTTCAGTAAGAAAAAATAAATAAATGTGAAATCATACCGAACTTGACTTTGTGTGTTTTGAATGATGGCTCATTACTTAGGCCTAATCTGTAGCCTATCCGTTTTCATTTACTGGGGTATGAAATTTAACTGCACTCATTGATGCAGTAAAGACTCTTATCACAAAAGTGCACTCGCTTGTAGAGGCAGCCCCTAAGCTTCACTGCATGGCAATTAAAACTTTCAGGGAAGACATTGCTGCTATTTTGTTTTTCTCGTAAATATTGTAATTATGCTCCGATTTTCAATCTGTTTTCGTAGTTTATCATGTTTAATGCTCATGCACAACTTTGTACTTCACCTTTGTGCTGTATCTTGTGCCATTTGAAAGATAGAATTTGGATGACCTTGGTTGCTATTTTCAAGGTCATTGATAATGCCTTCATTGGCTTCACCATACCTGACTTACATTTCAAATATGTCTTCAGAATTAACATAGGATCGTAATTACGGCAGTTATTTGCATGTGACCAGACTATTGCTTCACCCTGTATAGGCCTATCTGACACAGAAAAAGAATCCAACAAATATAAAACAAATTTACAGTCCACAACAAACTACGTTAAATGCACAAACATAAAAATTTTACAGGACAAAATCACATATTGGTGACGCTATAAGTTACTTACAACAAAGCAGCTCACCACGTGAGAAACACTACTGTACTGTACTTCTAACAGAAAATACTTTTTGTGCGGCTTCCGTGCTGTAGGCTAGATAACTTCGTCGGGGAAAAACATATCTCAATAAACTGCAGGCTCAGGGAAGTAGTTACTCAGCTACGTCACAAAATGAATTCTGCCAGGAGTCGGTCGGTAGAATAAATACCACGCAAATGAAGTCAAGATGAATTGGCTGGTAGAAAAGAACAGCTGCTCTACCATAAGGCAAAGTGACAAAAAAAAAAGGAATAAAAAATACAACGACATGGATGTCAGCTAGAGTTAGCCTACTGGTTTAGACAAATAAATTAGGCCTACAGGTACAATTCATCCAAAACATTTACGCTCTTTTACTTACGATTATCTGGAAATGTCTACGATACCCTCCAGCACTTACTGTAATGCATTGAATTTGTTCAACTCATGACTTCCTTGTCATTGTTAGAACTAGTTTGCTATGTCACAACGATTTTACAGGAAAGTCACTAAATAATTCTCAATCTTCCTCTTCCTACAGGAATTTCCGTCTTCGTCCAGAGAATTATTAAACGTAGATAGGGCAGAAAGTTAATTTGACACGTAGAAATGAAGCTACAGTAAGATGGGCATTTACTTTTTGAAATGGTTGTGGTTCCATGTCTCATTTGTTTATTCTGAGGCATGGTATTTTCAAGAAATAGGTACATACGAGGTGAAGCTCGTGCCAGTTGCTCACCCTATTTACCCACAGCTACTGTAATTGCTGTGCAAATATAGATCAAAGCATCAAGCCTTGGTCATATCTGTTAATTAGGCTACTTCCCAATTACTTTCCATAGTTTTATTGACCAAGCTAGCAAAGCGAGATGAAGTTGAATATTCAATTGCATTTGGATTTCTGTTTGTGACATGATAGACTGCCTAATGTTTGAAATTTTGTTCCAATTTGGTTGAAATTTCATCACGAGGGAACTTTGGTGCACAAAACGCATGAGGTCGAAGATGAAATTCATAACCCAAATATTTTCGGAGATATCATTTTTAAGCCTATTTTTAGCAGCAGTGGTAAGGGAGCCTGTGGGCTAAGGTTGGTGGCCTACATGGACAACACAATGCCACTTGCCATAATACAACATAGTGAAAGCAGAAAATCATTACTAATAGTAAAAAAAAAAAACCATTACTGCCAATTGATCATGTGTTAAAACTATGTGGCCACTTCTTTCATCATTTCTACAGCAAATCTCGCACATGGTGATGAGCTATTCAGATGTGATGGTAAAGATCGGTGTTGGTTTCGTTTGCTTGCTTTGGTCTTCATTCAAGTATTTGCTTCGTTGCTCAATTCTGACTGAAACTGCTACGCAAGATGAAAATGACTCTCGCTCGGCTTATTACGACTTTCAGAACTTAATTGTAAGCTATTTACCTTGAGACTGATAGAATTTTAACTAATTTTGAAAGTGAATGACATTTCTCTATGCAAAGTTCAATTCGGCTTGTAGACCTTATACACACACAATAGTTTTCCGAAATTAATTCCAAAGGCTCCAACAGCCTTGTAAATCCTCTGAAAGTCGTTTTTAAGGTGCACAAGTTAAAATGGTCAGTTCGCTACACCACGAACAATGAGCATCATTGGGCAAGCAAAGCCCTACTAGCGGAGATGCAGAATCATACTATCCTGGCTTATTCTGACCTCATCGGGTTATGGGATACACCTTTCCCCGAAACGTGACTAACATGATTTCTTACCGCACCTGAAAATCCACTGCAGATGAAAGAATAAAATGTTTTAAAGGTGCTTTGGCGCATTGGTGTAATGTAAATTTGTGCCATTAATCTATCTTAGTTAACGAGCCGTGAGGCATAAAAATGACAGTTACATACCGACAATGTCAATTATTTCTTCAATATAAATAATAATAAAACAAAAGTCAGTCAAACATGCATATACACGGAAGCGAACAAACCGTACCAGTGTAGCAAACGGTGCATCCAACACGAACCGTGAGTACAACGGACTTCAGCAAGCAATACAACATTATTAGCCAGCGAACAAGTTTTTCATGTAACGATGATTGAGCGTGCCAATTTTTAAAATATCACATCCACAGTGATCCGAATCACAAAATGTGCTAAGTAAGGAAGGCGAACGAAAATCAGCGTTTGTTAGCCAGTGTGCACAAAAACTGGATTGAACTAACATAATTTGGTGTATGCGTTTGTTGGCCCGTGTGCTCAAATTTGGATCGAAGAAACTTAATTCGGTGAAACATGGACAATTGGACATACACGAGTAACCCAAAACGTACCAGTGTTGCAAACTGAGTTATCTGCCCAGTGCCCCACAATGATGTGAGGAACATTTAGCTGGAGAAATTTACTTTTATGTCTCTCCAGACAATAACATGACAACGAAAGTTAAAACAGGGTTCGTACGGTTCGGGCAAAATAAAATTCCATGACTTTTCCAAAATTTTCCATGTATCTAAAGCAAATTTTCCATGATGTTTTGCAAGGTCTATTCAGGGTTTTTATAATAGGCCTACAATTTGAAGGGCCATTATTTTGCCAAACGTTTCCCGTGCTGTAAGTTGTTTCAAAGGAGTAGGCCAGTAGAAATAAAATAAAAACACTGAGCAAAACTTGAAGTTGTTGTATTTGAATTTTTGGTAAACTATTGCAACATACTGTTCTAGTTTAGCTCATTGCCTGTATTTTATTTTATTTCTATCATGTCACACATACTGAGAATAAAATGCAATAAATTGCAGGTAATTGATGTTTTCTTAGCAACAGAAACAAAATTGAAAATTTCATTGCATGTCAAAAAAAGTATAAAATAGGCCTAGTTAATACGTAGCTGGTGCGAAAAAAAACAGCAATTGCTAATTAATGAACATGTACCATCTTATTTTTATTTGATCTATGGTAAGCCTAGACTTACAGGCCTATTGCACAAAAAATTGAAGAATTCATTTAACTACCCTAATGTAGGCATATATTGCAATAAAAGTCCCAACTTTATTTATTGGTTGAAGGTAGCAATACAACCTATGTACAGCCGATAGGCCTATTTTCAAAGCTACTTTTTACTGGCGGTCAATTCACGCAGTTCTGACTTAACACTTTCTAATTCTTCTTTTTTCTCTTTAATGGATCGTCTATACGCATTAAATTGTACAATGCATTCCCTCTTCATGGTGGTCTCTGCTTCCTCCGCAGCTTTATTTGATGCAGCCTCTAATGACTCAATATAGAAAGTTGGTTTGCTTTTTCCTTTAATTCATTAAGTTGCATCTTGCATCTTGCTCGAGTATCCGATTTAGGATCGGGCATTATCCATTCCGAAAATATTGAATCTTCGTACCAGGCGTCTTGAAAACGGCAAGGCATTTCAAAAAACAGTTGAAACGAAATTCGCAATTAACCATCAATATCATCCGGGGAAAACCCCGACTTGGCGCCGACGAGACTGGGCTCTGGGCATGCACGACGACCGACGACGACACCACAACGCTGGACGTGTTAGGCCTAACTAGCTCAAACAACGTTTACAAGCCTCTCTACAATTGGTCGAAAGAGATGAACCGCTGACGCTCATTGGCTAGCGTACCGTGTAGAATAAAATAGTCCGCGAACGCTACGGCGTTTACACTAAAGAGTAGTTTCGTACTTTAAAAAAAATTTAAAAGTAAAATTTGTAAATAAAATTGAAAAGTAAAACAAAATCGAAAAAAAATAAAAAGACTTCAAAGAAATTGAATTCCATGACTTTTCCAGCACTTTTAAAAATCCGTACAGAAATTCCAGGTTTTCCAGGTCTGGAATTTCGAAAATTAAAATTCCCTTGACTTTCCAGGTTTTCCATGTCCTGTACGAACCCTGTTAAAAAGATAAACGTCACCACACTAATTTTTAAAACAGTCCATCCAACACCGCCCGTGCTTAGAAAGGTTCAGCTAAAGAGTAACATTATTTAGCCAGCGAGAAATTGTTTCATGCAAAGATGCTTGACCGCGAAAATTGTTAAAACGGTGCATCCTGCAATTTGAGTCACAGGGTTGGGTGAGCAAAGTGAACGAAAATCAGCGTTTGTTAGCTAGTGCGCTCAAACATTTTATTGATAAACTTCATTCAGTGAATCATGGACATACACATGAGCGACTAAACCATACCAGTATTGCTAACGGTGCATCAAACACCATCCGTGATTGAAGAAACTTAATTTGGTGAAACACTGACATACACATGAGAAACCAAACCGTATCACTGTTACAAACGGTGCATCCAAGACCAGCCGTGCATAGCACGGGTTTCCTCTGCAAGCATGGAGGGGCCTTGAACAAAAAAAGCTGAAAGTATTTTTGAACAAAAAAAGAAAATAGGATGGATTTTTCTGAAAATAAGCTGAACATTTTAAGGTTCGTATTAAGGTTGCTTTTAAGACTCCCCGAAACTTACATGTTAAGACTTGCTATAAGTTCAAAACTGAAGTCAGATTTACCAAAAAAAAATAAAAAATCGGAAACTTATTGAAAATTGCTCAGCACAAAAAAGCTGAAATCAGCTAATTAGCTGAAATTTCTCGTGCTTGCTCTAGTAAATAATAGGCACATAGAATAAAAGTGTTCATTAAGGGAAGTGAACACCAACGCTATCCATTTGGGTCGTGCAGTCTCGGACTGGACATATAGGGCCACTAGCCATGGCACCAGCGACCTTCAGTTGTCACATTTTTATGCCCCTTGGCTATTTCTCCCTCCCACGAAGAAAAATGATTCCCTATGAAGATTGCTTTCCTACTAGTAGGCTAGCCATTTCTTCCGAATGTATCCCTCCCTATCTCGCTCCTCTTTAATTGCATTTTCAATCTATTAATGGAGGGCATACTTCCGCAGAAGCTCCGAGCATGATGGCCGGCCTACCTAGATTCTGGCGTGTGAAGATTAGACGGACAAGTTTTTGGTTGAGGTTTCTGAGGTTATGTAGTTAGCCGCAGAGAGCGCGAGCGAGGCTCGTAATTTGGAAAAAAACCGCAATTTTACCTGGAGAGGTGATCAAAATTGGTTTCTATTGCCTAAGAAAATATACAATACCTGTAAATTTATTTGCATTCAGTTACTGAGTGCTCGCTACTATGGAGGAATCAAAACTCTCTAGATGACCCCAGCTCAGACACCCACATGTGCGGGACCAGCACGCGCAGGCCCTCCATAAATTGTGTTACGGCAACAACCAGCCATCTACTTTTCCTCCCGATATGTCAGTAGTGTTGCACGGTATTAAGTTTTTGCAGGACGGTACGGTACGGTTCTGAAAACGGCGGTCTACGGTAATATCACGGTAATTTAGGAAATAATTTTGCGTCATTATCCACTTGAGCACAAGCACAAAAGAATCAAATATGGCTCTTTGTGTTTAATTTTTTTTACTAATAGGCTAGCGGGACTTCGCGTTCTTCTTGATTACGCTATTATGACATCGACAACACAAACACGCTCGGACACGCTTATTACTGAAGAGCTGCTCCCTCCCCCCCATTCCCCGTTTGCAATGTGGGCACTTCATCTACCTAACAATGGGATCAGATTTCACTCCCTCGCGCAAATTTCACACCTCCGTATCGGTGCTTACTTGTGCGAATCTAGTTAAAAGAATTGCTGCCATCAAAAAGAGGGTAAAGCTGGTTCGTGAATGGTCGTCAGTATCACGGTAACACTGCTATGGTAATAGCGTGTGCTAAAAAAGGAACGATACTGATACCGTACTTTTTTTTACCGTTAATACCATAAGTACCGATTTACCGTACAACACTATATGTCAGCCATGATGGTGACATGATGGTTGAGCGGGTATTTACAGATAGTTTATATTTTCTTAGACAATAGAAAACAATTTTGACCTCACCTCCTGGTAAAATTGCGGTTTCTACTTGCCGGACAGAAAATATCCAATACCTGTAAATTATGACTTATACACACAGTTCGATCACGCAAAACCAAAGATTTTCAAAGGTTTTCACCTCGAAACTTGCGAATTTTCGACAACCATTACTGGTTGTCTTCTTCAGGCAGTTAAGCCACCAGCACCCACACGCACAATCCTTCCAAACCCAACGAACTTCCAAAATTCAACACTCCCTCCTCTTCACATCACAGTAGGCCTTGAGTCAGCATTCCAAGCTGGTGTTGGCACTGCTCATAGTCGATGTTTCTTTATCTGTTTCTTCCTCCATAGTTGGTGGTGGTGGGGAGAAATTTCTTCCAGCTTGCTTCCAGCCTAGTTTAGAATTGGGGTGTCACCAGTTTACTAATCTTTTTATAGGCTGGTTCCAGCAAGGGTGCACACCTCCATGCCTTAGAATCAATGGCCATTCAGCAGTGTAGAGGCATGTCAATAAAACTACTGAACACACAAGAACCAGCCTACAAAATGATGAGTAACATGGTGACACCCTAATTCAAAACTAGGCTGGAAGCAAGCTGGAAGAAATTCCTCCCCGCACCACCAACTACGGACGAAGAAACAGATGAAGAAACATCAACTATGAGCAGTGCCAACACCAGCTTGGAATGCTGATTCAAGGCCTACTGTGATGTGAATAAGAGGGAGTTTTGAATTTTGGAAGTTCGTTAGGTTTGGAAGAATTGTGAGTGTGAGTGCTGGTGGCTTAACAGCCTGAAAAAGCCAACCAGTAAAGGTTGTCGAAAATTCGCAAGTTTCGAGGTGAAAAAATCGAACTGTGAGTATAAGTCATGAATTTGAACCAAAGTAGAAATGCTGAGTCAACCGATTTTTCGGTATTCAAAACCTGTAAATTTATTTGCATTTGCAGTAAACCTCATCAATATAGGTGGCGGGCACCATCATGGCGGGGCCCCTAATGGTGTGAGCTGGGTCCCCTGTGACAGAGTTGTGGTGGATTGGTTGCATGCGTAACGTTGTCCAATCACGACCTACTTTGTGCGCAAGGCAGTAGGAGCGGGGAGGGAACTTTGAATTACCAAGCAAGTTGGCGAGGGAGTTCGGTCGAGTTTCCAGATTTTTAGCATTGACCGTTTTCTTGAGATGTTTTAAGTTGAATTAAGAAGTTGGGTGACTGGCACATGTGGTTATGAACGTAGTTGACAGGCTTGGAAGGGTCAGGAATGGTTTCCCAGGTGGTTGGTTAGTCCATTGAGTATTAGGAGAGTGCGGTTTTTGAATTCAAGGAAACGACAATTCGGAGAAGATGCTGAGGTTCAGTTGCTGAAGATTAAGCAGGGTGGAGGATTCTGGAGAATCTTGGACGGAGTTGATTCGCGGAACAGATCAAGTCAGTGTTGGCTAGTCCGGTTTGGGGTTTTGATGCGAGCGTCGAGATGTCGTGAAATGTCTTGTTTCGAAGTTCCGAAAGGTGAGACGGGCCATGCATTAAGCCGAAAAAGAATCGTTAAAATTCAAAAGTTGGGAGCGGGTCGAGACGCTCAAGGAACAATGCTTCAAAATGTGGTTGAAGTAGTGGGTGCCTGATCTGGCAGAAGCTGTGAAACCAGGTATCGGGAACGGCAGATGGGGTGGTTGAATAGCAGATGTGCGTGTTCCAGATGCTGGAAGGTGAGAGAAATCTGGACGTGGCTTAGAACTGATTTCCAAGGGGAATGAGGCAGTTGATGATGCTGGGTTCCAGTAGATTTACTGGGAAGATGGGATGACGGAGTTTGGGGCGCAAAGCTGCAAGGTCATCAAAATGGGCAAGACGAGATGTTGTTCTCTGGAGTCGTCGTGGAGAGTCGCCGGACCAGAAGTGGACGTGAAGTTGTGGGTACTCCATTGAAAAGCAAGATGGGTGGTAAGTGAATGAGGCGATCAGCCGTACTTACTACCGTAGGCGTTGAGAGCACTTGGGACAGTTCTGGTGAAAGGCCAGTTTTGACTCAGTGGAGGTTCAAGAGCTACCCAAAAACTGGGAGTGGAACCGTAGGCTGCGATGTGCAAGGAGCTGCGGCATTGTTGGGGATTTTGATGAGAAGCCGCTGGTTGTGGATCGGAAGACATCAGGTCGAAGTAGGAGAGGGCTTCCGAGCTGACATGGCGTTGAATATGAGCCTAAAGTCCGTGTGGTGGTTGGATGTTTCATCATGTTTGACTGTTTATGAGAGTATAGCATGAGCTTGTAAAGGTCGAATTCCCATGGATCTGGGATGAATGTGACATTAAAATTCAGAGAGGTTCGGGTGGCGGAAGGCGGTGTGATCCGATTCGTTGGTTGGCCGGAAATTCTTCGAGAATCTTGGTCGTGGAAGGCGGAGAAGTGACAGGGGTTCTGGTGTGTTGGCGTAAGACATGGCGGACCCAAAGGGGTGTTGTGTGAAGTATTCTTCCCTAGAAGTGCGCGTAGAGGATGGATGTCACTTCTGGCTGGCATGGGAGATTGTGCAGTTAATGTCCTTTTCCATGTTGTTTCAGTGGTGGTGAGTTCTTAAGAAAATTCGGTTTTGGCAGGATGGTCCAGGTTGGTGACGGAGACTGAATGTTGATTGTCCCATGAAGTGTTCTAATTTGTAGCAGACATATTGCTTGGTAGTGTCTGAATGATTTTTATCAACTGAAGGCGATGCAGTGCTGGGTTGTAAAAACGTGTGCACTGGTGAACGTTGTGACCGGGCTGGTGAGCGATGCGTGAGTGATGAATGCATGGTTAGAGCGAACGCATCTGGAGCGTGCGATGATGCGAGTTGAATGCTTGACTTGGACGTTTCAAGAACGGCGAACGTATGGGCGATTGGTGGATTCAAAGAGCGAGCAGCTAGAGCAACCGTCAGCGATGTTGTGATGTGTGCACGGGAACATGAGGTGAAGTTGGGGGCATTGTCCCACTGGCAAATGTGACGGGCGATGTTGCTTTCCTCTGGCATGACCTGGATGGCCCCGATCCAGTCGTGGAATATTGATGCCTGTTGACGATGGTTGTTTCTGGGTGAAGAACAGGGTTAAAAGATTATTCATGTTGTGATTGGCTTGGTTCGTAGCAGATAATGTGATTGCCGACTCGGACATGGGGACGCGGAGTGAAGCTAGAGTTCCCTTGTGTAGCGTGGGCGTGAGTTAGGGTTGACGTTGCTTTGGTGTGAGGCATGAAGTCCAAAAAAAGCCTTTGAATACAGTGTCAGGCGGTTTTCCCCTTCGGCGAGCATGAAGATGGCGGATGAGGCCGAGATGATGATGAGAGAGCGATGGGACTTTATGTCAATGTGTTTCGAGACGAACGATGGACGACGAATGAAAAAGAATTTCCCTCGAGTTGGCCGAAAATGAATGATGCGGCGTCCAGAAGGATTGTTGACAATACAAGGTTGAAGGAGGTGGAAGTGGACCCGTTAACGAACGGGCACTTCCAGTTTGGCAACAACAAAATGATGAACAACTTCTTCCAGCGTGGATCGAGTTGAACGTCTAGGCGCAGTGTCAGATTGGCGACGTCATGAGGTTAGGTCGCTATGGATGAAGGATGTGATCTTGGAGATGGATTCATGAGAATTAGCCAAATTCCATTGATGTTCAAAGGGAAAACGGTCGGTGTAAAACAGCGGGCGGCCAACGTGAATGGCGAACGATGAATGACTTGAGAAAGCAGTTGTGGCGAAGGACAATGGACGGCAGCGGTGGTCGTCGAGCTAGCAACGGTGAATGAACCTGCGAATGACGAGTGGGCTTGTGGACGGGTCGGACTTGCTAACGGTGAACGAGCTTGCGAACGGAGAATGGCCTTCCGAACAAATAACGGGTCCTGTGAGAGGTGGAAGCTGTGAGCGGTGGACGGGCTAGCGAACGACGAACGGACAGCGAACGACGCATGGATTTGCAGACGACGAACGGGCTGTACACGGCGCATGGGCTTGCGGATGATGAACAGGTTCGCGAATGGTGAACGGCGAACGGGCTTGCGAGCGACGAACGGACAGCGAAGGGCGCATGGGCTTGCGGACGACGAACGGGTTCGCGAACGGTGAACGGGCTTGCTAAAGGTGAACGGTCTTGCGAACGACGAACGGTCTACGGGCCTCAGAGAGCTTGGAAAAAAGAGGTTGATGCCTGGCAGGCTTGTTGCGGGAAATGAATGTGAACGTCGGTCGATAAGGAGTCGCCGGAACAGTGACAGAGAGAAGCATGCTGTGGTGATGGCTGGAACTGGGAGGATGACAGCAGAATGATGCCCAGAAGACGGACGACGCGATGGACTTCCGAAGAACGACGAAAGGGCAACAACAGCGAACGATGCGATGAGTTTCAGATTGACGAACGACGAACTGGAAATGACGAACAACGAACGAGAATAGAATGGCGGGTAACAGGAGCGAAGCAACCGTGACGGTAAGGCTTGAACGATGGTCGGGCCAGCGGCAGGAGAGACGGGCTCGAGCAGAGATTCTTCAGGTAGGCCTGAAACAGCGAGTGGGTGCTTGACACAAGGAGAGGACTTCGCTTGTTTCTTGAGCGGGACGAACTGAATAATGAAGGTCTTTGTTCAGTTAGGACGTCTGGAACGAGATGAGCGTCGAAGGCAGGGAGGCCGAGACAGCTGCGTGGATGGCGTTGATTGCGGGGCGAACGGTGCAGTGAACGATGACGAACGATGCCACGAACGAACATGTTCTTAAAGTAGGAATCCTCCAGCAAGAGATGACCAGCGAAAGAACGAATGAACCAATTCCTTGCAGGGGTGATCGGTGAACGAACGAACGAAGGCGAACGGAAGTCTTCTTTATGTAGTGGCGTGTCTTGCGAACGGGAACGACAAACGGTCAGGGCAGCGCTATTGATGCAGCGGCAGCTGGAGGAAAAGAGATGGCTGGCTGTAACACCATTTATGGAGGGCCTGCGCGTGCTGGTCCCGCACATGCACAGGTGGGTGTCTGAGCTGGGCGTATCTAGAGAGTTTTGATTCCTCCAGGGTAGCGAGCACTCAGGAACCGAATGCAAATAAATTTACAGGTAGTGGCTATTTTTTGTCCGGCAAGTAGAAACTGACATAATTTTCGTTAACAGCGACCTTGATTAACTTGAACTTGAATCTACACCAACAGGAAGCTTAATAGCTTTTGGCGTTGGGAAGGAGTCTACCAGTTCTTGTAGTGGTACAAGTCAAGTAGGCGTAGGCAAGTAGGCACACCAGGCAAGTAGGCGCCTTTTGAAGCAGAGGAAAGAAGGTGCCTGTACAACATCAGCACGGAGTGTTCCATAAGGAACAAACCCGGAATGGTAGGGAGAATTGGCGCACCCGAGAGTTACATCGCCGTTGGAAAACCTTTTTCCCGTTGTTCCTGGTGGGTTGGCCCTCACTGAGTGTGAACCAGGTTGCTGCCATGTTGCTTGAATCACGTAAGCACTTGTAGATAAAGATCAAGTCCCTTCTTGATCTCCTGTAAAGCAGAGTTGGTAGTCGTAATACCTTCAGGCGCTCTGTGTAAGGTAAGTCGTGGAGTCTGTTGACGACTTTGGTAGCACGTCGTTGTACCCTTTCGATTTTGTCTGCATCACCCTCATATTTAATCCACCAGGCTTGGTTGCCGTATTCCAGAGTAGTGCGTACAAGAGCGCAGTAGGACCGGAGGAAGGTTATTCTATTGGGGAACTAGAAATTTCTTTTAATGTTTGCCAGTGCTTTGTATGCTTTGGAGACCACATAGTTGATGTGCGTTGAGAATGAGAGCTGGGAGTCAACGAAGATCCCAAGGTCTTTTTGGCAGTTGCTTGTTGCGATGGAGGAGCACTTGGTGTCATGGAGAAGTTGGTTAAGTGATCGGAACCAAATGGGACAATGGCACACTTGGCTGCATTCAGAGACATTTTCATCCTGTTAACCCAGCTTGCGAAATTGTGGATGTCGTTTTGCAAAAGGTACATTTGGTCACGGTTGGTAACTGCCGAGAAAATTTTAGTGTCATCGAGGAAAAGAGAGTGGTCGCTTTTCACTACCTCAGATACATCATCGATAAAAATAATGAAAAGTAATGGGCCAAAGACTGATCCTTGAATAGTTCCGCTCTCTACCTTCTGGGACGAGGAAATGAAGCCATCAATGACGGTGCATTGTTGTCTTCCCTTTAAGAAGTCTGCAATCCACTGGATGGCTTTGCCCCCGATGTATTTTTTGGCGACTTTATCGATTAGTAGGTCATGAGGAATAGTATCAAAAGCCGTGGCTAGGTCAAAGTAGGCTGCTGCAACTGGGAGATGCTCGTCGACCCATTCCGTGATTCGGTCAAGAAAGTGCACAAGGTTGTGTACAGTAGAATAACACGGCAATCCACCATACTGGTTAAGATGAAGGAGCTTCTTATTAAGCAGGTGATCAAGTATATCTGCAAAGGATTTTTTCCAGTCCTTTGCAGAGGAAACTGGTCAGGCTGATTGGGCGGCAGTTTACAGGGTTGCTTTTCGACCCGGATTTATGTATAGGAGTGATGAAGGCCTGGTTCCAACCAGATGGTAGTTTGCCTTCACTGATGGACTTCTGAAAAATTTAAAGAACTGGAATTTTGATGACGTCTTCAAGCTCTTTAAGGATCAGGAGGAAGCCCATTTGGTCCTGGTGCTGAATGAATCTTGGGTTTTGAAAGAAGTTGTTGATGTCATTTTCACTGATAATAATGTTATTTAGACTGGGTAAGTAGTCTGGCAGTGTTGGAAGGGTGAAGGGAATTGGGTTCGTGGTGTAGACGGATGTGGATCGGTTAACGAAGGACCAGAACTGTTTCGGGCTGTGTTTTGCAGCATCCACAATTTTTATTTGGCAACTTGCCCTGGCTGACCTTCAGGCCTTTGTACTTTGGTTACTGGCTACGTTGTAGTTATATCCAGAGTGCTTGAAGCGGTCCCAAAGACTGCGCTTGTTGTTGATAGCAGTTTTGATATCTTTGTTTACCCATGGGTGGGTTTGCGATTTTTTCCCTTTAAGGTTTACAGCTGGGGTGTTTTGCTCAACAGTGGATTTGACCGCAGTGTGGAAGAGCGTCCAGGCCTCTTGCACATCCAGTCCTTCCATTTTAGTGTGAAGGTTGGCTTGTAGGAGATCATGGCGCATTCATGCGAAGTCACCTTTTTTTGTAGTTTAGCTTGGGTGGTGCAGTTTGGCACTTGGTGGGGGTCGACTGCATAAAAATGTTGACCCAGCAATGGTCGCTGTGACACAGAAAATCACTAACAGTGACATGGTGTGTGGGGTTGTCAGTTTCTGTAGTCAGGACGAGGTCAAGCAGTCTTGGAGTTTGATTACCTCTGTATCTGGTGGGTTCTTGGACAAGTTGAGCTAAGTTACGGCTGGTGAAAAAATCAAGAAATGCTTGCTCCACGGACGAGTTGGTGGTGCCAGTCCCATTCTCCCCTTTAGTCTGAGGCAAATTGAAGTCCCCAACCATCACAATGTTGGTGGAAGTAGTGTCAGTCAGAGTCTAAGACTTCAATGAGATTCCTGTTATTTAGGTCAGTGCTGCTTGGGGAACGGTAAGTACAGACTAGCAGGAGTTTCATTTTGCCAACCCGCAGGTTGAGGGCTAGTATTTCATCGACTGGAGGATTCAATTTCTTAACCGTAGCTTCCACATCATTGCGAACTAAAGCAATAATGCCTCGAGGTTGCTCGTCAAGCTGGAAGTGAATAGTAGTGTAGTAACAGAAGGAGAGAGCTGCAACATCAGAATGATTGTTGGTGCGTTTGCACTTAGCTTCAGTGACGAAGACCGCAGTTGGTTGGGTGCTGTGGATAACTGATTCAAGTTCTGGTGACTTGTTGCAGATGAAGTCGGCATTAGTGTACATAATGAGGGGTTTGTACGAAGTTGATGGCAGATGACGAGGGTTGCCAAGAGGTAGTCGTTGCTGATTGCTAGGAGATCCAGGGTGACTTGCAAGTGTCAAAATTCTCTTGTTCAAGGTTGTAGGGCTTGTTGGATTGGGGGTATTTCGAAGGGCTGGAGGGGTAGGTGCAAGAAGGGTGTGATGAGTGAGTGAAGGGAGGGAAGGGACCTCGGTTGCAGATAGGGATGGGTCGGTTTCATTTTGTTGACTTCGGTTTCGGTATCGGTTTTCACCATCCACCCCAACCAGATATTTCTATTTTTCTTTCTTCTTGTGACAGTAGTATTACTAGCTTCAACTCACTCCTGCTTTTACTTTCAGCAGCGCCGTAGACCGTGGGTATAGCTGTGGCATCATTTTCCTGTACTGTTTTCGTTTTAATAGCTAGGAGCTTTGCTGTCAGTTATATGTAGAAAATGTTAATTATTTAAAAAAAATGTAAAACAACAAATAATTTTTTTGATTTTTCGAACACCGTACGAAAAACCGACACAAAATCCGAATTGGTTTCGGTGTCGGTTTTCAGTAAAAACCGAAAATTTGGTTTCGGTTACCGACCCATTCCTAGTTGCAGACAGAGGCAATAAAGTGTTAGGCATTGGGGGGCTTTTACACCAATGGCGATAGTGCAACCTTCCACATATACAGATCGATGGTGGACGAGCTTGGAGCCACTGTGGAAGTGGCCCCATTTATGTATCCCCTCCCCCACACACACTCCCTTCCCTCCCAGTCCCGCCCAAGAAAATAAATGGAATTAGAAGAAGGAAAATCAACCCAAAAAGGTATTTCTAGAAATATTATTGTTTTAAAGAAATTTTTATACATAGACACAGCCATTGTGTCTGGCTGAGGTTAGGAGGGGGGGGGCGTCACTTATTATTAACCGAAAGTAATTATAGTTAACAAGTTTCTCGAAAAACACATGGTGACCGTGGGCTCGTGGTATCCATACCGACATACTTATAATTACATATTTACAGACCCACGTTTATCGTGATTACAGGGGCTCGACACAAAATAAAGAGTAGGCCGGCAGGACGAAAAAAGGCTTACCGGAAGAATAGTGACTCCTCTCCGGTTAGCTTCTCGTTGGGCTAGAATGATGTAAAATGATCAGCTGAACAACATTTTCCCATAACATTTTTGGGGCAAAGGCTTAGTTTGGCCGTCAGAAATTGATGAAAGCCGTACTCTAGCACTGACAGACGTACAAGAGTTCCATGTTCCCAGCTGACATCTTTTTCCCGTAAACAGTTCAGATAAGTGGGTTGTTATTGTCGTTTAGTTTGGTTTTGTTGTTATTGTAGTTAGGTTAGGTTATAGGTACCGGCTTCTGTTTGGCGTTTCACTTGTAATGAACTGGTTGGGGTTTAGCGTTTCACTTGACGGACTTTGGCCCAGTTGATGCTTTCCTGCGCGGCGCCCTTTGCCTCGAGCCTGCCTGCCGGCAACAAGATGGCGTCACAGCCTACCTCCCGTAATGCTAACTTTGGACCTAAACCACGGCCAAACGGTGCGTTTGCCCCAAAAATGGAAGAGGAAAATATTATTCAGCAAGTAATTCTTAGTCCATTAAAAAAAAAAAAAAAATCGGACGGGAGTCATTATTCTTCCGGTGTTCCCGAAAAAAAAAACGCTCTTATTTTGTGATGAACCCTTGTGATCGTGACGTCAACCATTTATTACGTATAAAAATGACAATAAGAGAAAGGCTGTGTCTCAGGTCCCGGTGACGGGATCCAGTTTATAAATAGTCAGGTCCCGGTGAATTCGTTGAAAACTAGGCCTTCAGAGTGAACCTAACCAGGGTAACCTAACCTAAACCAACCAAACCTAACTAAAACTAATATAAGTTTGCCTAAAACTACGTTTTTTTTTTGCTTGCCGGGATCCACATACGCAGAACTCCGGTCACGGCAACGAGTCCAAATAGGCTTGAAACAGTTACGTGCCAACCGGCACTAGAGACACTGCGAAAAGTGCTAGATGTTCACAAATACGAACGGGTATCGAACACCAACACTAGTAATATTCCGTGCACGTAGACTATCAAACTCAATTCATTAAAAGTATGGCTTTGGTGTGGTAGTTTCTGTGATGTGTTGGTATGTTAGTTTCTGTGATGTGTTGGTATGTTGTTCTACGTGCCGGCTCCCTGTGGTTCGATGGAGGAAAGATTTAAAAAAAACAAACCATGCGAAGACAGGCAATGCCAATGAACTTTGAATTGACAGGTCCCAGGTGGATTCGCTTATCCGTTAGAAATTATCCGCCCAGTTATATACGCAACCGGATCTGTGTGCTACCATAAAAGTTCCAAAAAAACATTATTTAAAAAAAGAGAAATAGTGCTTTCTTACTTTACACTAGCCTACCTGCAGTCACCCATTAACTACGATTCCCACAGAAAGTAGCCGGTCCCGGAAGTAGGTTTCTACAACAAGCGACAGTTGGCAGTTTCAAAGGTTTCAAACTCCGCTTTAGCTCTCCCCGTGTTCTGGAACTAGAGACACGAGAGATAGCAGCGAGTTGGTGTCGAGATCGTGACGTACTACAACGTAATTCTCAAACATAACGAGATGTCGTACGTAAATTATGTAATTTAGTGGCACGACGACGATTTGTCTAACCATCATTTCTTGAATCTAGTTAATAGTTTCCAAACAAGTGATATTAATGGAGTAAGCGAACCCATGGATTTTCTATCAGCGTCCTTTGCGTAAAGGTTGGGGAACTACTACACCCAGGAGCCTATAGAAAACATAGGTTTTCTATAATAGGCTCCTGCTACACCTAACTTCACGTATGCTAAAATAGTTTTCAGATGGCGCTCGCAATCAATGCTCGGCGACCCGTATGGAGGCTCTACACGGTCCTGGTTCCTGTGCATAAGCTAGGAAGTAATCAATCAGACTTGAGAAATTATAGACCTATAGCATTACTCTCACGGTTCTGAAAATTTATGAACGATGCTGGTGCGTCGTCTGAGTTGGCATTTAGAGTATTGTGAGTGCCTGGATCTGATGCAGTTTGGTTATAGTGAGAATCGTAGTGCACAAGACGCTGTGCTGTTTTTGCTTTCTAGTGTTCTTGGAGCATGGATTCGTGGCTTTACTGTCATTGCTGTCTTTTTGAATATAAAAGCAGCGTATGACACCGTCAACATGGAATGGGTGGAAGCATCATTGGTTGCGATGGGTGTCGATTCGCTCCTGGTCAAAGCAGTTGTTGCACTTCTAGGCGAGAAGGCCTTTGTCACTAAAGTTAATGGGTTCTGGTCGCTTCTGACCACTACAAAGCACGGGCTGCCGCTGGGTAGTTGTCTCAGTTCAGTCTTGTTCGCTGTGGCCATTAATGATGTGCTACTTGAGATGCAAGGTGTATGCAACATTGTATGCTATGCACATGATTTCACACTATGGTTTGTGGGCGAGTACCCCAATCCATCGTTGTGCATGTGCGGTCTGCTCTTGAGCAAGCTGTTCTCAGTCTTGCTAGGGTCTATCCCTTGCGCCTGCGAAGACTGAGCTTTTGGTACTCTCCAGGTTCACGCCTGTCAGGTCGCTGCCGATACGAATAGGGGTGAGTGGTGCTGTTGTCACTGCTGTGTTCAGAGTCAAATATCTTGGGGTCGTGCTGGATGGGGCCTTGGCGTGGACTGATCATGTCCGCATCTTGCATGAGAAGGTGAATGCAGGTGTCCCAATCCTGAAAGGGAGACTCATTATAGGGAGCTGAAGAGGGGGATTCTTCCGTCTGCTTACCCTACCTTCGTACGGTCAGTTGTTGACTACCACCTCCTTTTCCTTGCTTTGACGCAACAGCATATTCGTAGTCTGCAGACTTGTGTTAACTATTGTTTGAGAGTAGTAACTGGTTGTCTGGTTTTATACAAGTATCAGCACTGTGGGTAAAAGCAAACGAACCTTCTCTACACCTCAGAGCAGAAGAACTGCTAAAGGCGTTGTGCCTTAGTAATATTAGCAGGGGAATTAAGGATCCTGTCGGTAGTTTATTGCGGAACTACGTAACTCTTATGGTGAAACTCTGATGCAGTCTTGGCATTGCTGGGAAGGGTGTGTCTCTCCTGGCGGATTCTCATTCTGGTTTGATACATAATGTAGTTCGGCTCTGTCCACCCAGTCCGTGGCAGTGGTGTTCAGCAGTTCTTTCAGTTTTCGGTTCGGGTAAGCGTCTGTGAGTTCTATATTCTGTGATGCCTCTTTCGTTGCGAGTGAAGGGGTAGGAGATGTTGGAGTTTGGGTACCTAGTCTAAAGCTGGCTGTTAGTCGCAGGCTGGTTTATGTAACCTCGAGCCACACTTGCGAACTAGCTGCCATATCGAGTTTGCTTGACATTGCTTAAGTCTTGATTTGCCAGAATATGTCATTCACACGGACTCAGTCAGGTCTGCATGCGGTACGCCAGGCTGTTGGACACTTCGACGTGAATGACCCTGTTCTATACACGATCTGTTGGAAGTTGTGGATAGCACTGCAGTTCAGTCTCCCTTCACTCACTGGCCTGGGTACATGGGCATAGTGGGGTTGAGGCCAATGAGCCACACTGTTGCCAACATGCTGTTCACGCAGGAGTGAATGTTGTTTCTTTAACGGAGTTTGTCAAGACTTGTGGCGGAGATCTTCGGACTAGCACCATGCAGGCGTGGCAGGCTGAGTGGAACGCAGCCCAGACTGGTAGTGCACTTTTTGCAATACAGGCTGAGTGTGCATATGGATCTCTGCTTAATGATCTGTCGTACGGGGCAGCACGACTGCTGTCCAGGCTACAGACTGGCCACCAGTTCCAGTACCACCAGCTTCGTCTAGGGTGGAGTGGCTCAACTAATTGCTTGAGATGTGGTGAGGCGGACTCTGTCACTCACTTTTTGCTTCGTTACCCAGCGTATGCATCAGCAAGGAAAAAATTGCACTTGTGGATTGATAGGAGTGACTCTTTATTGGATCTTCTGTGTTCTATGACGCCGAAAGGCTCAGTAAGGTGCTTGCGCGCTATCGCCAGTAACTGTACTTCAACCAGTGTATGTGTTCCTGTAGGTCTGTGCTTCCTCTGTTGTCTTGGTCCATAGGATTAGTAGTTTGAGCTCCCGGATTTTACATGTTTTGTATGACTTTCTGTTGTGACGTCTACTAGGCCCAAGGCCAATTGAGATAGTAACTGCATTCCTCGCTGTAAGGAACGCAGCTACTACCTCAATTGGCCTTGTATTACTATGCCAAGTATCGCGAAGCGGGCGACGGTAACATGCGCGGATGGAGATCAGCATATGGCTCTTACAGGACAAGCAGAAATATTCCGTTAACGGTCGCTACAAAACTCTTTGAGCTTGGCTCACTAGCAGACATGTGTTTGTTAATTTAAGAAACCAAAAGCATATTTTCAAATTGTGGAAAATGTAAGGCGAAGGGCCAGGGATAAAGAAAAACTGAAAGTTAAATGAGTGTCCACAATTCAGATAAAGATGCGTCAATAACGTTGTTTTTACGATCTAGACACACGCCAGTGTGTCGCCGCCAAGTAACAGTAGATAATCCGGTAGTTAAAAGATTAATTGTTGGTGATAAAACCCTTTGAACCCTTTACTTGGGTGGGTGACCGCCTGGGAATCTGGCTGTTGCAAACATAGGGCCTTAGTGCTTCGGGCAGATGACCAGGAGTGGTTAACGCTCGTTAAACCCTTTAAACCATTTAACCTTTGAACCTTTTGATGGTGATAAAAAGGCGTCCTCACTAGCAGACATGTGTTGTTAACTGTAAGCAACTAGCATATTTTATCATGTTGAAGCTACCAAAATCTTTCAAACTGTGAAAAATGTAAGGGGAAGGGTCATCAATAAAGAAACGCTAAAACTTAAAGGAAGAGTGTCCGCCATTCATAGATAAAATGATGCATCAATAACGTTATTTTTATGATACTGTCTAGCAAAGTAGTGACTATAGCTAGCTAGCTAGTTCGTCACGTTTTTCCCATGTGAACTCCCATAGACTAATGGTTCATGGCTAGCGTAAAATTGGGAAGGCCTACGCAGCTGAACGTTTGCGCACGAATGCATGGTACTCTGAACATGGACCCTTTCTTCCTTTGGGGCTTGTAGGGTTCAGGACAAGTAAGTGGGAGGGTTTTGAAAGTCGCAACGACGGATTTTAAATTTAGTTCTTATCATGCTGCAACGGAAGATTTCAAGCAACAATGGCTTCGGCAATCAACACTGATCCTTAGATTTATTGTAAAAGCCTGGACGAATCAAATCTAGACACACGCTAGTGTGTCGCGCCAAGTTAGGCAACAAACATCACAACAAACATCACATCAATTCAATGGTCGAGGTTGTAAACCATTGTAGCGCGACGCCATTGTGTCAGTGTCTTATATCCTGTAGCATAGTTGGGCACATTTCAGATACTTAGGGAAAAATAATAATGCGGTACAAAAGCTTAAATTGGGTTGAAATCGAGAGCAGTGACCCATCTGAGAAAAATTAAGTCGTATAGGAATGCCAGCTAAGCTGCTTTCAATGCAAAATCTGACCCTCAATAACGTTGAAAATGTATTACTACTAGCTAGCTAGCTAGTCCGCTCATCCCCATGTTATTTCCCATAGGGTGATTATTCATCGATACCGAGATAACGGGAAGACTTCCAGCTATGAAATTGGACGAATGGGTGGAGTAGAATACGAACTGCGTACTGTACCTTTTATGGTTTGAAGCCTCGGGGCGTAACGGGGATGGCGTGGGAGGGCGCGTAAGTACGAAAATATTGTTATAACCATTGTTAGTATTGTCGGCATCGTCTCGCATTGGACGGCCAAAGTTCGGACAATGATCGAACGTGTATACTGACGTGCGTGCCTAGAGTTATCACCCTAGTTTTGCAACAATGACCAGCCAATAAGTTGTTTTAGAACGATCGAGACTGCAACAATACGTCCGAGGGCGCAGCCAGAGGACTTACTGTTGCGGCAGAGATCGTTCTAAAACAACTTATTGGCGGGTCATTGTTGCAAAATTTGGGTCGTAACTGTCTTGTACCCCTACGTAGTACTTCGGTGTTCCTGAATTTATGCTATTGAAACACTTCCCAGTAAACAGATTGTATAGCCTAATGGATTTGGGGATATATCACTTATTTAGTGACGAAGATGACGAATGATTGTCGCAACTACTCCTTGCATTGGGTGAAAGGGGAGGGGACGATCTGCGGAAGTTAGTCGATTTTAAGAAATCTGCATGAATTTGAAACGTTTTCCAGCAAAAATCAGATACAATTTTCACACGTATTCGTTAAAAGATTTTTTCCCCAATTTTTTTTTTTTAACTAGTGTCTCCTGAAAGGCAGGGGATTCCCCGGAAGCCAGCATTCTTTTAAGAAAGCGGCCTGAATTTGAAACGCATTCTTGTAACTCAGCGAGTTGCAAGATGGAATTTTCAAATAAACTCATTTTAAATGAAAAGTAAAAAAAAAAGTTTCTGGAGAAAAGCCGCTGAGGTGGGAGGGAGGGGGCAGGGGCCCAGGAAGCTAATATTTTTTTTAAGAAACTGGCCTGAATTTGAAACGTGTTCCTTTAACTAAGCGATGCAATACAAATCCATATAAAATTAAAAAAAATTATTAACAAGGGTTTCCTGCAGTGGGTGGGTGGGGGGGTAGCAGAGGCCCCGGAGGCTAGCGTGTTTTTTAAGAAATCACCGTGTTTCTGAACAGTTTTCCTGCAACTTAGAAATGCAAATCATTTTAAATCTTCTCTCCTCATTAAAAAGATACAGTTTATGCTTGGTTGGTTGGGTGCTTGGTTGGTTGGGGATGATCATCTTCTCCTCTGAAAGTAGAAGGCTACAAATATGAGAAGTTTGTCAAAAGAAAGCAAATTAACCCGTTCGTTGTGTAGGCGTATTTTCAAAGTCCGAGCTGGGTCCTAAATGACCGAAATTAACGAAAAATGACCATTTGCAACAATCGGCAACAATCATCCAACAATGCTTCAACAATACATGACGTCGTGATTGTTGGCAAATCTTTTTCGAAATTACCTGGAACGTCCATCAATAATAGTCTGGCGTCAACGGACAAACGAGGAGCGAGTTACTAAATTGTTGTTTTCAGTCACAATCAGTAATGACGCGTAGCTTTTCGCAGTACTATTTTATTACCCGTTTTAAACTTGGGAGTTATTCATTGAAATTTTATATCCACCCAAAACCAAAACTGGTAGAAAAACCAGCCAAGTTTCCAAAAACGGTCGGCCTTTGAAGGTAGTGATATCATTCCACCAGGGAAAGGCCACCAAGGTTAATCCTATTAGCCAAGTTAATCGCACCTACTAATAGTTCGAAAGTTAAATGAAAACTAGAAGATTGCTACTAGCGGTAGCAATCTTCAAGTTTTCATTTAACGTCTAAAGTATTATTCGGTGCGATTAACTTGGCTAATAGGATTAACCTTGGCGGCCTT
>JAHWFP010114790.1:0-10733 GCA_023313725.1 Lithobius niger | reverse complement strand
TTCTGAAATTGTGCGTAACAATCTGTTTTCAACAATCACTTTTCAAGTTTTAAACAAACGTGGCTTGCAAATATATAAGAAAAACTGATACTCACTGGTATTTTAGGACTAGGCCTAATATGTCGTAAAGTGCTCATCTGTTCATTAATTAATATCAACATTTTCACATAATTGTATTTTTACATCTTTACAATTGTGCAGAAAATGTTTGGCTGCGTTCACTTTTTTTGTGGGGTAAGGTCTGGGGAAAAACGCTGCAGGGAAAAAAAGCTTTGCATTACACATTTAAAAAAATTTTCTTTAATATTTTTATGAGGCTATGTTAAATATAAGTTTTTTTCTTGTAATACATCGGCAGCAACTAATGATTGCAGAATAATCATTATTTAGTGGTATATCGGCAGTCAATATCGGCAGTTATCGGCATTCAGTTTTGACAGTAATCGGTATCGGTACATCGGCAAAAAAGCTACATCGGCACATGCCTAGTTTAAACAAGTCGGGAAACCTTTCAAAGATGTCATTGTCAGTAACAGAGCCTACAAATTCAGTAACAGTATTAGGATCACGAATTTCGATGTTAAAAAACAGACTCGGGCTTAGTTCAAATTTTCTAATCCACCCTTTTCCCAAAAGGGCAGGTTGATTGCCAGGTGCCACTACAGCACTCAGTTTCTCAACCTGGTTGTTCAATTTAACATTTAGTTTAATTACTCCTAACGGTTTGACTACCTCCCCAACCCACGATTTTAGCGTGATGTTGGTAGGAATTAATTTAACATCCGAAAAGTAACTATTATACCAACTAAAAACGATTAGGGTTGAATCACAGCCAGAATCTACTTCGAGAGGCAATTTATGACCATTTAATTCACAATGTACAATCCACTTTGTTGAATTGACATGTGAATAGGTCATGGTATGTATATTAGAGCTCAGGCTATCATCCGACTCAACACAAGTGGCGCCTGAAGCTGAATTTCCAGATTCTTCTACATGATGTGCTTTCTTTTTGTTATACTTAAAAATTATTTCTTCTTACCAGAGTTATCTGCCCCTTTTGGCTTAGGAGTAGGGGTGCCCGAGCTGCTACTAGCGCCTGGTTTCTTGCCAGACTTGCATACTCGTTTCAGGTGGCCCACTTCCCCGCAAATTGAGCAGGCTTCCCTCCTCCATTTGCACTCTGTTTTCACGTGGTTTTTGTATCCACAACAATAGCACGTTAATTCCGCCTTAGATCTAAAATTTGGACGCTTATCTCTTACTTGGTGAATGGATGACCCCTGAAAACTACTAACACTTTGTTCAACCCTTTCTTGAGCTAGTGCAACCTCCCAGGCTTTATCAAACGTCACTTTTCCAGGCTCCATTGTCATAAGGGTTTCCTGAGCTTTTGCATTTCGAATTCCAGAGACAAACCTGTCTCGCAAAACCTCCTTTAGGAACTCCTTATATTGACAATTTACAGTTAAACGTTTCAACTCCTGAATGTACGTTGCAACACTTTCACCCGGGGCTTGCACTCGCTGCATAAACTGAACTCTTTTATAAATAAAACTAGGACTAGGGTCCAGGTTACATTTTAGCAATTCATCTATCTCGTCAAGTGACTTGGATGCAGGAGCATCAGGCGAGCATAGATTCCTCAACAAGCCATAGGTCTTTTTACCTATGCTTGAAGGAGTATTGCAACTTGCTTTTCATCTGGTACGTCAAAAGCATCAAAGTGTAATTTGGCTCGTTCCAAATATACTGTCCAGCTTTCACTAGTGGCATCAAAAGCCTCAAACTTTTTGTGTGTTCTTGGCGGTGCTTCACCCATTCTGACCAAACCCTCAGATACACTTTCAAAGCTTAAATTACTAGTACTAATACTAGAGCTAACAGAAATCAAAGACCCACTAATGGTACTCCAACTACTAGACGTATTTACACCAGATGCATTAGCTGAACTCTTAAAAGTTACATCTTCATCGCTCATAAGCGATAAGTAGGAAAATCACTACCTTCAATATAGGCCCAAATAGCCTTCCCATTACCTTTAAGAGTAATTTTAACTTTAAACTTTTGAGCAGTAAGTTTAAATAATCTATTAGCAACTTGCGTATTCTGTAATCTTTTCAAGTATTTAAATTTGCTTACAAATCTTTACAAAATATCACTAGCTGATAACAAGAACACGCTTTGCACACAGTATTCTTTTTAACAATTAATCTGCTCTTTACTCCATTCAACCTGAAAACAAGTCATGAGTTTTTAACAAATCAACAATTGGCTGCCTAAACCCCTACTTGCACGCAATGCACCGCCTTCCCACCGACACTATGCCAGCAGAATGCTTTTTGATTTGGCACACTTGCGAACAAGTCTTCACCCATAAGAGGGACTTAAACTCCTACAAATACCTCCAAATCCAAGAAGAACGGGTAATCAAACGTTCCCCTTGCCGGCCGAACAAGAAATCGCTGATCCAACGTCTACTTCGGTTGCTTTCAACTGCTATCCGAGCTGCCACCTCAGAAATCAGTCTACTAACAGTCAGTCCTGGATTTTTGGTGAGGTAATTTTCATTTGCCTAAATTGGTTCCCCATAGCATTTAAGCCTGAGTTTACCAATTGTTTAGGTTGCAAAACCAGCCTGGAACTTAATCCATTTCTGGTGTGCTGTTAAGTTAGCTTTTAACTAAATCATCCTCGTCGTCAATGTAACATATGTGTTACTACACATGTGGGTTCTCACTTAGCAGGGGCCCACACCATCAAGGTGTGGTTGGATAGAGTAATGACTAGAGGAGTAGTTTAGAGCTAGGCAACTACTGGCAAGGCCAGCAAGCCGTTATATACTTTATTCATCAGACACCCTCTAGTGGGTGTGCATACAACTAAAGGAATAGAAGCAAGGCCACTTGAGGTGTACAACAAACTTGAGGTGTTAATGAAGCTAACACTAGTTAGCCTTAGCTCATACACTACAGTCATCATGGCTCTTTCTGAAGTCGTCGCTCCCGGTGGAAATGCTACTCTCCACCAAAGCTTCATCCTTCCAGCCGTGACAGTTTTCGCCTTACCCGTTCGCCCGACAGACGTCATCAGTCGAACTTCAGAAGTCGGTGCTGTTCTTCTTTCACCCTCACCGGTCCACATGAGAGAGAATTTTTCCATGTCCTCCTCCGAAAACGAAGACCCCTTCATTCTCTGAGACTTAGAAGCCGTATTACTTACCTCTAACGCCCCTTCGTCCTCACGTGAAAGCGATGCTGTCCTCGTCCGCATTTCCTACCCTACTGAACACTTCTTCGCCCTTGAAGACGATAACCTCTTCAAGCTTCCAAATGAAGACCTCTTCGCCCTTACATACGAAGATTGCTTCACCCCTGCATACGAAGGCCTCTTCGCCTCTTCAAATGAAGACCTCTTCGCTCACTTTGACGAAAGCCTCTTCACCAACGAAGACCACTTCGCATATCAAGACGAAAGCCCCTTCACTCCAAGTTGAAAAGAACAGTTGGATTTCTCCTTTTCCGAGAAAGAAGTTTCCTTTTCCGAACGGAATGAAGAAATCGATGCAGACTCTCTGTTCTGAGCATGACGGAAAAGGATTTTAGAGAGAAAATTTCCATGGAATCATCACCTGTCATCTTTGAATGTATCCACTAGAGCTTGACCGGAGCCAAAATTTACCGGCGCTTCCGGTCCTTGCATCTTTTGGTACCTGCCGGTACTGGTACCAGTTCCAAAACGAAAATGAACATATGGAACCACAATGTGTTGTAAAAAAATAAAAAATGTAACACTTTAAAAAGAAGGAAGGCTACTACCATTTGTCGGCATTGTAATAACAATCCACTTAAACTGATTTACAAACGACTGAAAACTGTTCTGATGCTAAGAATGAGTACTACCTAATTGTAAGCACAGATAAAAAAAATTGAGTTTATTTATTGAAGTCTCATACTGTATGAAAGAAAATATGAAAACTGGAAATTAGAAACAAATTCAAAACAAAGTGCTACTCGCACTTCATTTCAAATCAACTGTCAAACTGGAGAGGGTTTACAGGTCTGCCCCACCTTACAAAAAAACCCCTATATCCTATTAATTTAAAATATGGTCTAGTAAAAAAAGTGGTTATCGTCAGATGAAAAATTTTACCCCCCCAACCCACACCCAAATTCTTTACTTTTCATAAAAGACACTCCACTTACAAACACATTAGCCCTTCCAGGACATTCAGTGTTCTGGGAACACTTTTCGACATGGAGAAGTTCTCAATTTGCTCCGCAACAAAAAGATCTCTTTCAATCAAGGAAGGGATCGTCAGTCTTTTGAACGAAGATCACTTCTCAATGAGAACATTGTACAAGATCATTGGACTGCAGGACACAGCAGTGGACTTGGTTCCTTACGGCCGATGAGCAGTCCATCCGATCTGCATTGGTTTTTGACCCGTACCAGCTAATAATACCGAGTAACCATCTTTCCCACACACACAAGCTTTTTGGTGGTATGACCCGACCAACATTTTTTAAGGGGTACCAGTCAAAAAGATGGAGCCATAACGCATCCTCCTCACTAGGGACATACACCCGGGAGGGGGGGTAGCCCCTGCCGTCTTGGCAAAGTGCCTTTTTGTGAAAAAAAATGGCCTACATTTACTGGAGCGGTGGTTTAAAAGGGCCAAATTCAGCTAAGAAAAGGGGGCAAAGAGGGACAGAAATAGGAAAAAACACCCTCAAAAAAGTCCCAATAAAAAAATGTAAGAAGTTGCCCTTTTGCCCCTGCCCTCTCGTGCGCCTGTGCATGTTGCTGCTCCTCCCAGATGGTTCCACCACAGGATGGGTTACCCAACTTGGTACCCTCAGTACAGCAAGATGTTTGTACCTGGAAGAGCAGAAGCTACATATCAATATGCTAGAATTGCATGCCATCTATTTTGCCATGGGTCATTTTCAAGACTCCCTCAACACAAGACCATTCAAATCCAGACAGACAACACCACGGCGGTGGCGTATCTGAACAAAGGAGGGGTAACACACTTGGAAGACTCATTTCCAAGCAGAAATGATTTTCCTTCTTGCTGTGAAAAGAATGAAGATCTTCTCCTTGCACATCCGGGGAAATTGGAATGTTCTGGAGAACGAGTTGTCAAGAAAGAGAAAGGTTCCAACCTCAGGATG
This sequence comes from Lithobius niger, assembly GCA_023313725.1. Taxonomy (NCBI): domain Eukaryota; kingdom Metazoa; phylum Arthropoda; class Chilopoda; order Lithobiomorpha; family Lithobiidae; genus Lithobius; species Lithobius niger. Next base: position 5,556 of record JAHWFP010114790.1, on the reverse strand, counting down.
GTCTCTGAAGATGGCAACATGTAGGTCGAACATGTGGCTCAGCCCTTTGGGAAGCGCCCATGATAGACCGTTTGAGACAAAAGCAAATCATTGTCTTCCAAATTACGTGACCCCGTTTCCTGATCCTCAGACTTGAGCAACGGATGCACTATCGACGTCGTGGGACAAGACGTACGATTATCTGTTCCATCCTTTCCTTTTTCTTCTCCAAAACTCGAGAAGGTTGGAAAGAGGAAAGGTCTCTGCCTGCTAATAGCTCTGGACTGACCAGCTCAACCATGGTTTGTTCCTCTCCTAGATCTTCTAGTCGATGTCCCAAGAAAAATTTCAGTGGAAGAAAACGACAATTTTAAACATAAAATTAGTTTTTACTATCCTAAAATACTCACCTTTATTTTAGCTTATCGTGAGATACATGCTCATTCAATGCCCACAGTTTAACCGAGTTTCGTGCTACCCACAGTCTGCCCCCAGGCACTATCGTGTGAGCGATCCCAGCGCTATTCGGCTGTTCGTCACTTTTTTCGTCGCCCAAGTGCCTGGGGCGGCTCGAGCGGGGCCGGCGGGCGGGTAGGCCTAAAGGTGAGTATTTTAGGATAGTAAAAACTAATTTTATGTTTAAAATTGTCGTTTTCACTTTATCCGAAAATCCTCACCTTTATTTTAGCTGACTTCGTCCAAAAGGAGGTGGGTCGAGCCGTACCCTACCGCGGTAGCACGAAACCGTCCAGAACGACGCCAAGGTTCAACCCTCCCAAAATTCCAAACAGAGTACTGACCTTATCCTCACTACTTGCCAGGTGGCGTGCCCCCTGGAACCGTTGATCCGGCCAGGACATGGGGTCCCTGGTTCCTCAGGCCTGAGGTGTCCCCGAGTTCTCTGTAATAATGGCTGATAAACACTGACTTGTGTTTCCATGTGCAGGCGGCCGTTATCTCATGGATCGGGATGCCTGCAGCGAAAGCCCACGAAGCCGCTAAAGCTCGAAGTTCGTGTGCTCTAATGTGGTCCGGGATGTCTACGCAGTCTTCAGAGGACGCGTAGGCCCTTCTAATTGTGGCGCAAATCCATTGCGCGATTTTCACCGGGGAGAGTCTGGCTGCACTAGATGCCCGCTGCGACGCTGGGTCAATCGGTAAGAACAGGGGAATGGCCTCGGCGTCGCCATCCTTTTCTGGGACGGAAGAGGCATGGAGGTAAATCTTCAGAGCCCGGATAGGACATTGAGTTCTTTCCAGGTCTTCGTTCCCCACAACCGGTCCCAGCGCTTTGATAACCACTGGCCTCATAAGTTCATCTGGTTTCTGGGTTTTCGCCCTGAATTTAGGATTGTACAGAAGCGTGACCGTGGTCCAGTCCTTGGCGAACCGCAGGTACCGCTTGTTCCTGGCGAATGCGCATAGTTCGCTCTGCCTCGCAGCTGTGGCCATCGCCACTAAGAAAATGGTCTTCTGGGTCAGGTGAAGAAGAGACGCATTCCGAAGCGGCTCATACGGGGGACCTGAAAGGTGTGCCAACACCAGAGGGAGATTCCGTTCCGGGAACAGTTTCCTGATACGAGGTCGAAGGGCTCCCAGGGATTGCATGAGACGAGTGAGGACGTGGTGTGACGTGATTTCCTGTCTGCCATAAAATGCCAGCACCGAGTTAATCGCTGAACGATAACCCTTAATGGCTGCAACCGAAAGTCCCTTGTCGAATAGGCCGACAAAGAATTCCGTGATGTCAGTGACCACCGGGTCACAGGGGTCCAAGTCCCTTTCCTTACACCATTCAAACCACCGTTTCCACTTAGCCTCATACACCTTGATTGTGGATTGGCGGTGACAGAGCACTAGTTTCTCAATGACGCCGGAGGAAAAACCAGTATCCTCCAGTTTCCCCTTCACAGTCTCCAGGCGTGAAGACGAAGCATCCCGGGGTTGGGGTGAAAGGTTCTTCCGTTGTGCTGTGATACGATGTCGTCTCTTAGTGGCAGCTCGATGGGGTCTTCCTTTGACAGCTGTAGGAGGTCCACATACCACGCTGCTGCTGGCCAGAGCGGTGCAATGAGTATGAACTGTCCCCCTGAATGGCGAACTTTGTTCAGTACTTTTTGCAGCAGAGCGAACGGGGGAAACATGTATGCCGATATCCTGTCCCATGACATGCACAGTGCATCCGATGCCCACGCTCGTTGATCCGGAAACGGGGAGACGAATTGGTCCAATTGCGTGTTCTGGAACGTGGCAAACAGGTCCACCACCGGTTTCCCCCACCGCTGGAAGATTGCCTGGCAGACACTCTGGTTCAGTCTCCATTCCGCTGGGGCCGTCGGAAGTCGTCTGGACAACTGGTCTGCCAAGACATTCAGCTTCCCCGGGATGTGTCTTGGGCGAAGAGTGATGTCGAATTCTTGACAGAGCACAAAAATCGCCGACACTTCTTCGTGGAGGGATCGCGAGTGCGTTCCCCCTCCCCTCCGCATGTAGGCCACTGCCGTGGTGTTGTCCGTCATCACCCCGACATGGGTTCCCTGAAGAATGCTCGCCCACTCGTCCAGGGCCTTGCGGACGGCCCTCAATTCCAAGTTGTTGATGTGAAGTTCTGCTTCCCGAGGCGACCATCTTCCAGCCAGCTGCAGATCCCCCATGTGGGCTCCCCAACCCAGGAGGGACGCATCCGTGAAGAGGGTGTGATGAGGAGCCGGCGCGTGTACCGGGACACCTGTCCTCAGGTTGTCTGGTACAGTCCACCAGACCAGATCCTGCCGTGGTAGGTTCAGGAGGTCGATCTCGTCTTCCCAGGACGTCCTCTCTATCCAGTTGTCCTTTCTGAACCAGTGGAGGCTCCTGGCTCTCCACGCACCCATTGGGACTAGATCCGCCATTGAGTCGATCTTGCCAATTAGGCGGCTGAGGGATCTTGCCGTAGTTGAGTCCGCCTGAAGGATATCCTGGATTGAAGTCTGGAGGTCCCCAATCCTGTCCTCCGATGGTCTGACCGTGAAGTCCATCATCCGGAACGCCGCCCCTAAGAACTGGAATTCCGTCGCTGGGGCCCTTCTGGACTTCTTCTCGTTGACTCCGAGACCCAGATCGCTGAACAACTGGCTGACAGTGTCCGTGTGCTCCTGTAGGGTCCTGCTGCATTTGTTGCGGAGCAGCCAGTCGTCTAAATACCCGTGAGATTTCACTTCCCGCTGGTGGAGAAATCCCAAAACCGGCTTGAGGATTGATGTGAAAACATGTGGGGCAGTGCAAAGGCCAAAGGGGAGGACCGTGAACTGGAATGACCTGCCGTGCACCGCAAACCGGAAGAATTTGAATGCCGAAGGGTGGAGGGGGACATGGAGATATGCGTCCTCCAGGTCCAATGACGTGGTAAACTCCCCTTCCTGCAGCGATTCCCGAATCGACGAGAGCGTCTCCATCTTGAAGTGCTCCTGCGCAATGTGTTTGTTGAGGAGCCTGAGATTGAAGATGACTCTTCTTCCTCCGCCTTTCTTCGCGATCACCCGAGCTGGGCTGTAGAACCCCGGCGATCCTGCTGGTGTCGGCTGAATTGCCCCTTTTGCGAGGAGAGTTTGCACCTCTTCTTCCAATAGCGGGTCTACGACGTTTAGGAGCCAACTTGGAACCACCTTCGATAGTCTTGGTACTGAAAGAAATGGTGGTCTGTATCCTTCTCTGATGACGGAGAGAACGAATGGATCGCTCGTAACAGATTCCCACATAGGATAGTGGAATCTTAGCCTGCCTCCCACCCGTCGGTGAAGGAGAGCAAGCTGGGGCCTCGATATGTCATAGTTGTCCACCCCGACTTCTTGAGCCTCTTCCTTTGCTTTGGGGTCCGGCCGACGATTTGGTTTGGTCCTGAACCTTAAAATGCCCGCTGCCTCTGCCCCTGTTACCCTGGTGGGAGGAGCCCCTCTTGTTTCCTGGGGCCCGACGTCGGTTGGGGGTCACGAAAGGGCTCCTGGTTGGAGTTCTTGTAAGGAAACCGACCCTTGTACTTCTGAGGGTGATCCTTCTTAGGAGGGGGTTTCACCTTTCCTCTCAGGTCCGGGGTGATCGAAAGGAGTTCCCCATTGAACAACCTGTCGGACTTATGAAATGGTAAAAGCCTAAGCTTGCCGGCTGTTTCCTTCAGAATCGATGGCGCTCCACTGAGGTAAGCATCCCGTCTTCGCAGGACTGAGTTCGCTGTTGATCGCACTCCCCAGTCGATGGTTTCCTTCTGAAAGGAGATCGCCTGTTTCAGAAGGTCTGCACAGTCCCGGACGATCCCTTGATCCTGGCTGTCGACCGGGGTCCTGATAAAGGACTGTAGTGCCGCCAACGCCGCTGAGGCCACCAGCTCGGCGTGAGATGCTGCCCGAACCCCTATGCGTAATAGCCGTTCCTCCGCTTCGAACTGCTTGAGCGGAACACGAATCCCCGCCGGCTTCGGGAGGCAGGAGTCGTACTCCATGGATGCGTACTCGTGAAGATATTCAGCCTCCTTGAAGGTGCAGTAGTTCCTGGGTTTTGGTGCCGATGGGTTCAGCGGGCCAAAGTTTGAAGTGCCGAAAAAGAAATCCTGTTTACTGGAGTCATGCCGTGGGAGTTCTTTACCAGTGACTATGGGTTTGCCCCCCTCTCTCAGAAGACCACCTGCGTCAAGGAGAGAGCGGTGAAGCATCACCGATTGCGGCAGAAGGCTAACAGGATGACGAATGTCCTCCATTTTGGCGAAAGATGCAGTGGGGGGCTCGTCCGGGTTACCGGGCGAGAGATCTGACCTCGACCGGCAGAATGACGAGGGAAGATAGAAATGGACTCGTCTCACAATGCTGTCAAACGCTTCCTTTTTTGACAGGTACGCCGCATCTTCGGTTCCCAATCGATTAGAAGAAGACGACTCACTCGATTGGCTCCTTGAACGTTTCGACGACTGTCGTGGGCGAGTCTCCTCAGACATTCTCCCCTCCCGCCTGTCGCCTGACCTGGATCTCCCCTCTGATCTACCTTGGATGAAGGAATCGTAGGTGAGGTGCATCTCCTCCTTTTTGGTGAGCGGCTCCGAGACCGAGTTCGTGACCCGCAGCGGCCCTGTCTGGGATCTGACTTGTCCCGGTAGTCGTCCCCGGTTTTCGCTGAAGGCGAACCACTCTTTCGCTTCGAAGATTGGTTGCCACCAGTTGGCTGGTCCCCCACTCCTTGACTGATATGGGGCTGTTGTCCTGCCATGTTGTCCAGCCGTGACAGACGGCCGGCCCTCCAATTCCGGCCAGCCGCCGACTGTTGGTCCCTTGTCAACTGTCGATCTCTTGGTGACCGATGTCCCGTCGGTGATGCACGGTCCAATGGCGACTGATGGTCCCTTGACCACTGATGATCCCTTGGTGACTGGCGACCTCGTGGAGACCGACGTCTCCTTGGAGACTGAAGTCCTCTGGGAGACTGAAGTCCTCTGGGAGACTGCCGCCCTCTGGGAGACTGCCGCCCTCCTGGAGACTGCCGCCCTCTGGGAGACTGACGCCCTCTGGGAGACTGACGCCCTCCTGGAGACTGACGCCCTCCTGGAGACTGACG
>JAHWFP010114785.1:0-15722 GCA_023313725.1 Lithobius niger | reverse complement strand
ACCGGAAGAACGCCACTACTACGAAGCCAGGCGTCCATCACACCATTCGATACCCTCGGTCTAACACGCATCGACCCACGCTTGGGACCGCACCCACAATGAGACGCAGGCAGCAGGACCACAGGAAAGTGGTCACTGCCACGCTAGTCGTCTGAAACTACACACTGGAAATGCTTCTCCAACCCCGACGAGCACAGGAAAAAGTCAAGGAAGAAGACGATTAGACAATGACAATGCAGAAAGTTTGATCCTAAACAATGCAACTTGGCACCTGTCCTGTTCTATAAGGCAACAACAAACAAAACAATTCACGCTCGTGCACGTGAAAGTTATAACAGAAAAGTACAATTGCAAATAATCCTCCCTATGTTAGCACTACGGCGCATAGTACACGTTCGGCTGTGCCAGCAAAAAACAAAAACGACGCGAAAAATTTTCTTTTGTGACAAAGAGGGCTCCGAAAATAATACATTACATAAGTTTGAAACTAAAACTGCCTGCGCTCATTCAAAGGCAGCCATTGAAGTTAATTCAGAAAATCTAAGGATCCGCCTTAGTATAGCTATACACAATGAGGATACCATTGCTATGAATCTACATTATCATATTGTCAAGAGCGAAATACATAAAACGACCCTTTACCAGGCTAGATGGTACGAAAACACCATAAGTCTCATCCATTTTCTTTATCACAGCTGCAGCCAGTTTCGTCTCATTTCTAAGAACCTTGCGGTATGCTACAGAACAACCACAATTATGGAGCAAATTAACCAGTAATGCACTTCTGGTTTTGTGACGTACCGAGAGTCCTACTGCTATAGGTCTAGGGAAATCCCGGCAATGACGTAATACAGTGGTATTGTTTGCCTTTAACAATTGCTTGTTTGGTAGATATATGTATACATAAGAGAGTCCGTCGCTGTGTTAACTTCATTATCAAACTGTTCTAAGGTGCTCTTGTTACTGGTAATTGTCGCACGTCCGTGAACAAACCAATGCATGAAAATGGATAAATGAACAGGGATTTTGCCATTCATTTCTTCCGTCAGTGATCCACCGAACTCACATTTTCAAAACTTATCAGCACGTCGTTGTAGTATTGCTGCTGCTTTGTAAAGTGTTTTCAATTCGTGCGTTGTATCTTCTTCATCTTCCAAGTAATGAACAGCAGCTTCTCTTCGACTTTTCAAGTGAACATGGTCAGGCTCATTTAGTCTCTTTGCTTTACTAAATTCAACTTCAGGTATCTACAGCAATAAACTCTCGGAGATGCCGCCGGTTGTAAATAGGTTCCCGTACAACATTTCGTTGGCATGTTCTCATATGTCATGTATAACGTTTCCATATCGGTAATTTTCCCCTTCCCCAAGGTAGGCTTCTAGAATACTCATGAATTCAATAATGGAAGCTGTTTCGGCAGTTGATGATGGGTTAGCTAACGCTTTTTTTGTAGTTCTTTTTCAGTCTATTGTTAAGTTGCTATGTCCAACAGTTCTTATGATAATGAAGATTCATAGCGATGGCGTCATCATTGTCTATAGCTGCACTAAGACGGATCATTCGATTTTCTGAATTGCTAACTTCGATGGCTACTTTAAATGAGCAGGGGCATATTTAGGTTCAAACTTACGTAATGTATTATTTTTGGCGCCCTCTTTGTCACAAAAGAAACAATTTTTCGCGTCATTTTTGTTTTTTGCTGGCACAGCCGAGTGTGCAATACGCGCCGAAATGCTAACACAGGGAGGATTATTTGCAACTGTACTTTTCTGTTATAACTTTCACGTGCATGAGCGTGAATTGTTTTGTTTGATGTTACCTTATAACAGGACAGGTGCCAAGTTGCATTGTTTAGGATCAAACTTTCTGCATTGTCATTGTCTAATCGTCTTCTCTTACCAGGATATACAACCCGTAATCCTAGTCAGACAACTCACGAATACAAGTTAGAACGTTCACTAAACTGCCAGGCTTGGGATTAATTACTAGCTGTTCATTTTTTAATTCTTGACAAATTAAACACAATTCATAATTTGTTGTAAGTCTTATAGGTAATGCATGTGGTAAAGATTTCTGATTTGGCAAACTCCATACTAGATTCCGACTATGAAATGGAAAAACAATAAGCCTAATCACACCGTTGTTTGAAGGCTAATTTACTATTATTGTGAATACCGACACTAGTCTTAGTTCTGAACGCTCTACTCTGATACTGCATAAGACAATGATTACAACATGATTGTTAACAAAGTTTTTCTGAATCTTGCCTCAGAAGATGATGTACGACGTATATGCCAGCCAACAAAGTTCAAACGTCGTATTATAGGCGCCGCCTAACGACAAATTGCTGAAGTTATATTACGGCCACTAGCTGAATCGCAGCATCCTAGTGAAATGCGTTCGCCTCAGCGTTGATATTTCGGGAACCATTCAGCCGATTTTCATGAACGCATTGCGCTATTCTCGTTGTTTGGCCGTTATTTCCAACTAAACATAAAAACATGAGTGAAAATTTAGGCACTTTTATGTTTACGAGCCCATAACGCAGTGGCGTGTACAGAGAAGGGTGGGCCCCTGACACAGTACTATAGGCGGGGCCCTGCACAGACGGGGACATATTGATTATAATATGGGCCAGAGGATGGGGGGATTTTTTTTTAATCCACATTAAAATCATGCAAATTGCTTAACTTTGGACCCAATACATTCAGCAATGTTTTTAAGACAATTTGCTTATAAGTTTGCTTGTATTTGATGAGTGGGCCGGGGCCCCCAAAGCAGGTGGGGCCCCTGGCAAGTGCCAGTCTGGCTGTATGGTGTACACGCCACTGCCATAACGCGAAATCCTTTGCATTTTTGGTAATGACTTGTAGGATTTTAACGGTAGCGTATCTTAATAGCTTTAAAACAAGCTATACAAAAAGTAAATCTGTCAAGTGGTTGCAGAGATATAAGTGTTTATTTAACCAATGTCGGCGGGCATTTTGATGACGTCATAACGCCACTTCCGGTTGCATATGGGGATGACACCAAGGTGCAAAAGGAAGCTGGCATGGTGTAGAACAAGATTATCCAACTTATTTGTTTGCTTCATTAAACTGCACACGGGAACCCCTATGGTAATGCACTAACAATGGTAAGCAGTGTTGCATAGCCCAAAAAGAAAGGCTTCGAATGGTGAACTTGATTTTAAAAATTCGTTACAATTTGAAAAAGCTATACTCGTTACTAGAAATTATTTTCCTCTGTTTCCTATTTTCCTCTGTAAGGTGATTGTCACAGTCAAACGGAAAAAAAAAGCCTTCAGCAATGTACATACCATTTAATATTCAAATGCAAAATTTCATCAGGCTAGGTTGAATAGTCTCTCTGTAATCTTATTCCAAAGAATTATATCACATTCATATACTAATAGTTATGTGAATGTGTTAGAATTCTTTGGCAAAGAAACTATTCAACCTAGCTTGTTGAAATTTTGCATTAAATGATACTGTACTGAAGGTTTTTGTTTATTTTTTGACTAGTACAATCACAACCTGAAAATAAAAAAATACATCATTCTAAGCATCTTTTTGAGAACTTTACAACGCTCTTTACCACAAGTCGATAGTACAATCCGTTCTTGAGAAATCTTCGAAAAAGTGTAAAAGCATCTGTTACCAGAAATTCTTTTCCTCGTTTTCTGGTTTTTCTGATGAATCTTACTTCTTTTTCCCCTAAGGCTTTGTTTGCCCCATAGTTTTATAAAAAGACTCTCCTTCACAAAGCTATTTAACATCCTCTTGAATTTTTTGACTAAGCTGGGTGGATTAGTTTTTTTTTTTATGAGCTGCCAAAGAACTACCAACAGATTTGTGTGCTAATTAGTACACGAATCTGTTAATAGTTCTTTGGCACTTTATAAAACAAAAACTAATCCACCCAACTTAGTAAAAATATTCAGGAGGATGTTAAATGGCTTTTATGGATTTTATGGCTTAAATGGATTTTATTTTTTATGTGCCTAGTGCAAACAGAGCCTACATTGTTCTTCCTCCCTCCCCTACTTCTCTATTTCCTCACTTGCTCCCTCCCTGCCCCTTCTCAGTTTTCTACTGAATCCTTGACGATGCCGGGGGCCCCCCCCATCGTTTCATTTTTATTATCTTCTAAAAAACAATTTTTTGTTGATTGATGATGCAGTTGTACATTTCTCCTGAACCTGAATTGTTGATCCTCAAAAATGTTTCATTCTTTCTTTGTTTGTGCAACTCATTACTCCATGTATCTTAGGACCTATCCACATAGCCATGTGAAAGCATCGTCATAGGGCAGATAGCCTAGTTTGGGTTAGTGCTCTGTAAATGTAAAATCAAAAGAAAACCACGTTATCGCAATTAACGCACGCCAAAAACAATTCACGACAATTGGTTTCTAACAATTATGTGAAAGATTTTCCTGAATTTTCGGCCCGAAATATAACCGATCTTCCATCGGAAAAAAAAACGTTGTTCTGGCGTCAAGCAACAAAGTCACGTTTCGTACAACTACTGGTGAAGCTTTGTTTGAAGACAATTAACCTTCGTAGTTCTCTAAAAAGTAACAAATTAAAAAAAAAACAAAAAAACTTGCGCGTTTCAGCTTACAATAACAATTGATGTTCAAGTGATCTACCCTCGAAATAATGTGCGCCGGGTATCAAAAAAGTACCCAGTTATGAATTAGCACCAGGTGTTGCACGTCACGAAAAATAATTAGCACCCGGGCACTTATTCTAGGAAATGGGTATGGTACATTCTATCAGTGAAGGAGTCAAGTTCAAAGTTTAAAAAAAAAGTATAAGGGATCAATTTTCTAGAACCAAAATCCAATTCTGAGCCCCCAACAAGTCTGTTTTTGAAATTATCAACTTTTCTTCAATGTTGAAAACTTGTAGCATGCTTTTACGATGAGCATCATGACTACACGAAAGGAAATTTTTCATTTTGTTTTCAAAAATTACGAAGTACAACCACTTTTTTCGGACTCCTGGGATTGGAACTAAGAACACGTGTCTAAACTCCAATTATATATTGTAATTATAAATATTTACATCATTATTTATTACCGTTTTGTAATTACTTATTTTATATATTATGCTATTGTAGCATTTTTGTAGAAAACTTGTAGCTACTTATACAATGAGCATCATGACTATACTAAAGGGAAGTTAAGAGTGTTATGATATTATATTTGCATAAATTAATAGTCATATAAATTATAATATGATTATATAGCGCTGCATATTCATGCAGATATTCAAAGTTAATATAAATAATCAAGTTAGTGCATAAAGGCACAATATTTATTTAAAGGATGTGAAATATTAAAAGCAAGGAATAATATAAGCAAGCAAGTCCAGACAAGCCTAGCTCAAAGAGGTGTGTCATCGAACCAGGTGTAAGATTGAGGTCAGCAAAAAGCTATTAACGCCGAAGCACTTTAGCTAATTATAGGGAAGGGTTAAAGTGAGTGACATATCAGAGCAAACAATCTTACAGGTGGGTCCTGGTGGGTCCTCCTACTGGCTCTTGACGGGAAAAGGCGTTAAGGACTTAGCCATGACAGGGACGGTTTGGTTACCGATGGATTGCAACCAAGTACTTGTATCGAATTATGATCATTGATGTATTGTAAGGTATTAACGGAAATCATACTAGAGTAGTGATAAGCGATAGCTTATCATTGTTAGCAGTTATCAAGGGATTTATTGTTATTGGATTTATGAAAAGTAGTGTTGACTTCAATCTTGAATACCGTAATAAGCATAAGCAATCTATTAAGGCGTATCTAACTAAGTAAGAGCCATTTCAGATTAGATTGCTGTATGCCACTAGCTGAATTAAATGAATAATTAATCTATTTGGTGTCAAGAGTCTTTATTTTACAGTGTTGATATATGTGCATTAAGTGTAAGCCATTCTGACATAATATGGGTTTTACACAGAAAGAAACCTATAACAAGAGTTTTTCATTTTTTTTCAAAGTGGTACCACTTTTTCGGGCTCCTGGGATTGGATTTTCTACTTAGAATGCTAAGAACTAAGAATGCTCGTGTAAACTTTATATAACTGAAGACTGTAATTGGAAAATATTCTCTTGACCATTATTCATTTCCGTTTTGTACTCACTGTCTTTATTATGCTATACTTGTAGGACTATTTATATTTTTAAGCTATCACTTTTTTTAAGTGAAGTGTATTTAAAATGTATTCGATGGTTAATAACTTCCAGTTTTGAATCCTGGTGCTTCACACATAGGACTTCGTACCTTGTACTTTTACATGTAACAAAGCATTAATAAATATATTATTATTATCATTACGGTGTACTAAGAAGCAAGCAAACTAGCATATGATGCGCACTCCATAGACATCCCCCCTCGGCCCCATATCAATTTCAAGACGTATAGTATACGAGTTTTTGTTTCGCCTTGCTTCAGAAACAGAATTATCCAATCAACTTTTTTTAATCTAGACTTAACTATTTTAAAAAATTAAAAATTTATCCACTATATTTGTTTTGTCGTCGTTATTTGTTTACATAGGTTTTAGGAGTCATGTCAATTTTTCCTGGCAGCTACAACGCATTTATTAGGTATTTTTTGGACAAAACACGTAGGATCGGCTGCAATCCGTAACTCAAAGCAATGCTATTGCAGCAAATCCGACTGCCGGCTGTGGTTACGAGCGCCATCTGAAAACTATTTTGGTGTAAGTGAATTTTTTGACGCGTGTAGCATGGGAATTTCCCAACCCTTACCTTACCTGATCGAAAAACCATGGTTATGGAAATTGATACTCCTAACCTGCTACCGTAAGTACAGTGTCCGTACAGCAGATAAAGGAGTGCCTACTTGCACGGAACAATCGTCGATAAAGACGTATATTTGACCGGCCGGGTGTTACCAGAGTGGCAACGATAACCCTAACGTGTGTAGGATTAAAAGGTCGCTGTACAGGCTGAAACAATCGGGGAGGTGGTGGTGTACCTAACAATGAAGGCAAACCTTAAATTTGATTTTTTGCAGAGTAGTCAGACCCTTGCACGTTTTTTCACATCGTGGGTGAGGACTATTGTTGATGGGCATTCATGTTGATGATGTTGGGTTTCGGGAGACCTAATATGCTTGCCTCGATTGGTAGGTACCTGGCAATTGGTGAAACATTGAACCAGTAGTATTTAGGGTTATTAGTTGAAATATCGTGTGAGGGAATAACACTGTCGCAACCGGGCTATATCAATAAAATGTTAAAGGCCTATAAAATGGAAGATTGCAAGTCATGGTTTCACAAAACATTGAACAATGTGATGATTCTCCACCCTTTGATAGGACCTTGTACCAGTCAATAATAGGAGCATTACTATTTTTGGTTGGGCAGACATACCGGACATTATCTATAGCGTAATAAGTCTGTCTAGATATTGTCGTTGTCCTAGGCAAATCCACTGGGTGGCAGCTAAGCGAATCGTGAGGCATTCGAAGGGGACGAACCATTACAAAGACCTATACCATGGAGTATCGGCAGGTGCCGTAGGATACTCAGATGCTACCTTGAGCATGACAAAGGACACACACAATCAGGATATGCGGTCAAAATAAGTTTGGTTGTGTGGAAATCTCCAAGCAAAAAATGGTGGCATTAAAGGGGGATTGCCCGCAAATGCTAGGCTGCAGCATCTATAGCCATTTACCGCTATCTGGTTCTGCCTAGCCCTTACTTTCACAAGCGAAGGAACAAACAAGCCACGTGCCTCCTTAATTATTTAGTGTAAAGTTCGTGCGTATACGTGCACCAGGGAGCAAGCGATTAAGTTAAGCCTAACGTAACGGCTGCAGCATTTTTATAAAAAAAACAACTGTTTTGAACCGCTAATGACAGTGCTATCATTAACCTTGACCGCTTTCTTCCTGGAGCACGTGAAAGCATGAGCTTTACACTTAATAATTAAAGAGACATGCGTCTTGTTGGTTGTGTAAAAGGAAATTTCTTTGCGCATTCCTTCGCTTGTTGAAATCAAGTGTTACATAGAACTCAATAAAGACAGACAGTGTTAGAAGGCACAGCCTGTCATTAAGGCCGAACTCTTACCTATGTCCGACTGTAGCAAGGATCTGAAATGGGTATGAGAAATGGTGGCAAAGTTTGGCTGCACTAATTTGGTGAGAGTTGCCTCAAGCATGTTTACTTAAAGCGAAAGTAGTATTGACTTGGTCAATAGCTTGTCCAGCAGCAGGAGAACGAGGCATTTCAGTAGAAAGGTGTGGTTTTTACGAAATTTAGTAGAAACGGTAACTGTCACTTTGGTCTTTAAATCAGGAGTAGATTTAATGGCCGATTTATTGACTCAGCCTGTCAGCGAAAGATTCAGTAAGAAAAGATACGGGCCAAATAATACAAACACAAGAACAAAACTGATCTGTGAGGTTGGTTTTGTGCGGTATGTGTAATGATGTGTCTGCAGGTGGAGGACCCTCCTCCCCCTTCCCCCAATTTGGTAATTCAAAAACAATTGCAGAATTAAATAGTAATTAAACAATAGTAGTTAAAAACAATGGCAGAATTAAATGGTAATTAAACAACAGTAATTAAAAACAATGGCAGAAATTATAGCAGCGGCACGCTAAAAAAATAATCAGCGACGACGCATGTGGCGTACGATTTTTTTGCTGGTGGTGGCGGCGCACTCCTATAGGTATAGGGACAGCAGCTGCTGATACTACTAGACGAATGTACTCAGAACGGAACCTTATATTTATTTATCCAAACCTACATTGATCACTAATAAAATAAATGTTACATAGGGCTAAATTTAAATCAGTATTGTCCGTGCTAGATTCACACAAATTTAAGTGTTTCACATCAAAAAACAAAATAAATATTTATAACGAAACGTGAATACCATTCCACCTACCATTTAGACATTCTGCCACCATTTAGCAAAACCTTCGTCCACGTTTGTAGAGACATGGAACCATGGTAGTCAACGCAACAAACAACGATCACGTGATCCATTCGTAGGCAAGTCGGAACGTCGCCGAGACAGCCGGGACTTGGGCCCTGGCACTGGGACTAGAGCATTTGCAGAATGGATCTTGGTTGCACTTTTAATAATTAGTACTGTTAAATCTTAACTACTTTTGACTGCCAGGATCTTTATCATTGCAAGCGCTTGAAACATCCAGTCCATCGTGTCCATTCATAGCCTAACTAGATCATGGACGTCCCTGACTAGATTACATACAGCATGATCTCGTCCGCTTCGGGTCATCATGACGCTGCCCTGCTTGCGTCTGTTGCCATTGAGGGCAGCCGAAATCTGTGCACGAGTCGAGCAAATAAGATGGGCAGCGAGGACCGGTGATAATGATTTGTCTTCGACCTCACCAGCTAGTATCCTATAGAAGCTTGATTCAAAAAAGAAAGGTCTTCAGGTTTTGTAACATTGGATATTATTTATTCCCACTTCAAGCCTTGATCAGAAAAGCTAAAACTGATATCGGCAGTCCCTACATTACTTATTGCATGTCAATGGAAACTTGCCAAATATGCCTGCTTTCTGAATGGTCGGGGCAGTTTTCCACCAGGCAGTAAAGGGGATTATGTTCCCGTGTGGTAGAACGATGTTGAACTGGTGCTGCAGAACTACATGCCCTGCTACCATATTTAAGGGGGTACAAGTTGTAAATGTATGCCCTTCTTTCTCTCCACCGATTAAACACTAACATTTTGGTACAGTATGGCTGGCTTAAAACAGATTTTAATGCAAAAGTATGAATAAGCGAAAACGTGAAAAAGTTACAAATAAAAAAGTAAAAAAAAAGGGAAACAAGTGGTAAATTTATTATTAGCACTGTGAAATTGAATAAAAAATATAGCCTAGTTTTCATTAAAAACATTTTTTGAAGACTTTGACATCAGGAAATGGAAAACCTAAAGAAACTAAGAAAAATGATTTTTTTAAAGTGGATAAATAAGAAAAAAGACATCGTATATAAATACCTAAAAAGTACCTCATAAAAATTCACTTTTAAACAATACTGTTTTTTTATCACGATTTTTATGCTCACGATATCTCTCAAGGGGAGTAGTAACTTGTACCCCCTGCAACCCAGATCTACCTGCATTATCTTGATGGGGTCTAGGAAAGAAAGAAAAGACCCTTCTTTTTGGTATACAAAGTATTTTTTTGTGTGAAATTTGCAGCATATATTTTTCACTTGCTTGCTTGCTTGCGACACCAAGTTGTAAAGTATAATTAAGTTACTGTCTGTGATGTGTTTGGAAAGGACAAGTTGTCCGCATTGGCCAGGTTGAGGTATGTGAGGGCTAGTTTAGAAGATTTCTTTTACGAGCGAAAAAAAATGCTTTATTTAGAGTAACTTTGATTTACAGAGTAATTCAGACTGGACTAACAAAATAATTGTTACAGACCAGAAACCATTTAATTCAGTAAAAATAAATAAAATAAAAAACAGACAATTTGGTAGCAGTCATCCTAGCACAAAGAGTTCTTGAAAATAAAAGTGGTATTTATTCGGTTAAAAACACTGGGCGTTAATTTGAGGTGCTTCTATCCGGAAGGAAAAAATTGTTACTTCTGTGCAGTGCTAGAACATTTAATTCAGTTTACATTACATACATAACAAACATGTTGTATAAAATAACTTGGCTAAAAATAAGTTAAGGCAGATGCGAAAATGCTACACAAAATAGGCCTACGAAAATAGGTCTACATGAACATTTTTATTTTGCCTAGTTTATGTACAGTTGCTTAAAAGTGGAGTCAAATTATCAAAACTGCAAAACTCTGTATATCAGGTGGTTCTGAATGCATGTGTTTCCTTAAAGTTAAGCAGTTTTTAGCTGTCTATTGTACACATGCACCATGGAATCCATTTTCATATACAGTCTGTCTATAGCTACACAGTTTACTTCAGTTCAACAACCAATAGTCACTCACGAACGACATACCAGAAATTTTTTTTTGCATGATTGGGACAAGGTTGCAGACAAAAAAAACATTTTTATGGAATAGCGCTAACCAGCTATGCAACAGACGTGTTGTTCCAATTTCCCATTCAAACAGATTGGCATCATTAGCCAAGAATTTTCTGTATAATATGGAAATTAAAAGCACAACCAGAAGCCAGATGAAGTTATAAAACTGTACTAAAGTAGAAGTACCAATAAAAAGAAATTGTTATTAAAGTAAAAAAAAGGTACATAAAACAGCACTAATTAAAGTTTTAGTACGATGGTAATATGATAAAAAAAAACGATGAAAGTAGGCTAACTCATTTTCAAGACTTTCTAATGGAATGAGTGAGATATACACACATTACACAGTTCCTATTTCGAATAACTGTTCACAAACATATGTTTTGATCACATTTACAGTAAGCGTGGTGGCCTTTCTGTACAGGAATCTGAGTTATGTACAATATGTAATATTAAATATAAATATTTATTTATTTTTTCCTAAAATAGGTTTCTAAAATATGATTTTGTTCATTATAATACATTCATGATAAGTTGTTAAGTCCAGTTATCAGCCCCAACAATGTAGGATTGGTTCATCACAACTCCACAAATCCAGACTCAGTGGGCAGTATGATGTTAACATTTGACAGTTCACTGGGGAAAAAATATTCTAAAGTTTACCACATTTTAATTTCAAATAAACAATGGTCAGAGAAGCTGTAGGGGCAGCAGCTCAATTGTAAACATTTTGTATTGCTAGGAAATAGTTTGGAAACTTTGGATTCTTTGTTCAGTTTCCATCATAGTAAACAAAACTACCAAACAATTACTTTTGCCCCTATGCTTTATTTACACTTCCTAATTACAAGGTTAACCTATTTCTAGTGTCGACACTAGGAAAAATTGGAAATGGGGCAAGGCCAGGCAACATACTCACTTGAAGGGCATCAGGTTTGGTGGTTAGATAACACGAATAAAGTTGGTAATACTATTTTCACATATTTCTGCACCGTCATCCTAACCCCATCCGTGCTACTTCGACCAGAAGCAGGAATCTTTTCATCCTTGGAAAACAGCAGGAGGCGGTACAATTACTAAGTAAAACAATGTTTCGTTTGTTCTTAGTCGCTATTGGAAACACGAGTGCAGAAACAGTAAATTTACGTTATTTCTATGATTTGTGAAGTACACGCACACTGAAATCTGTCAGTTGCCTGAAGAAACATTCCACATTTTACCCGTTAAACAAAATTAAAAGTTTTAAAATTTCCAAGGAGGAAGCTAGGGGAGAGAAGGACACCCACTCTTGTCACCCACCCCATCCCGGAGCGTCACCATTGCTTAGTTCTTTCTTAAACTACCATACATTTTGGGTGTTCTCAAGGGTGGCAAACGTGATGCTTACCCAGCCAAGGCCATAAGCAGACAGAGTTCTCAAGGGCATCAATTTGTTTAAACCATGGGGGTGACTGAGCCAATGAGAGAATTGTCATTCAAAAATTCTCTATTTCCTCCCGAGTTGTCTTGTCGTGATACACCATGATAAATACAAAACCTTACATCCAATTTAAATTAAGTATTCCGTAGCAGTGGATTTTATCCACGATTTTCTTTGTCGAGTTCCTACTTTCTTTTTCATAGAAAGTGAAATACATGCACTGATTTATGTATTAATTGATACATAATTTTTATGTATTAATAAAAAAAAATGTGCCGCCATTCCCTGGTTACCCCCAGGATTGACCCTCGAGTTCTCTCAAGTACACGACAACCGCGAAAGCAAGGATATGAGCAAAATTTTATGGAGCTGCCGTATGCAATTCTGATAACAACCGCTGATACTGGACTTACAAACAACACATTCTCTATATACTTTTTCCTATAGACAATGGTCTTGCACCATTTTAAACATGGAGTACATCAATTCATTGTCTGAGCAAGACAATTCTAATACTGAATATATACACCTACAGCTTTACAATGTATTCTGTACAGCGAACTCGTTTCTTCAGCAAACCTTTCACTTTGTTACTTCACGGCTACTCTTTGGTTCTGTATTTGAGCTGAGTTGAGTAATAAGACTTGCTGCTTCAACACATGCCTATAAAATAATAAAAAATAATAAATACTTTTTATTAATATATAATTTTGCTATTTTTTAAGTCTTACAGTTTCAATAGTTAAGTTTTATTAACTTCACAGTTTCATCTGCCAATTGAAATAAGGTTGTGATTTTGTTTTCCACAACTAAAAGTTAAGGCGCCTTTTCACCTTTTCAACTCCTAGGTGCAGCACCGTAGAATCTTCGAGTATTCTAACGAAAATAGCGGTAAATTAAAAATGAAACAACACTATTTGCAGCAGTGCCGCGATTTTTATAACTAAAATAATATCACGTGACCCGCATCAGCCTATTGGATAACAGAGAATCTGGAACGAGAGCCTTTAAGGACGCTGTGATTAAATTAATCTAATAAGGTTCATTAGAAAGTAAATCAAATGATTTAAGACTAAAAAATACAAAAGGAAGAACTCTGGCCCACACATCTGCATAATAAACCGTCGCGCTCGTCAACTGATGTGGATGACCATTCTATTGTAGCGGATTTATCTTTGATAAATCAGTTTGTCTTAAGTTTGTCTTAAGTTATGCTAATTTAGTGTGCGGCTTAGATGCCGTCCATAATGAAGTTATTCATATTGCATTACTATGTGATTGCATTAATGAAGCAAACAGTCTGCATCACAACCGTAAACCTATAAAGGTAGCACAATTTGATCCATATTTAGACCTACGTTTTAATCAGGTCATCAATTTTTAAATTGAGACAAAGTTAAAAGCTGGAGTAGCCTTCTTGCTTATACAAAGACAATTATTGGTAGTTTGTAGCAGTGGTACACCCCCCCCCCTCCCACTCGCACATGGACATTTTGTTTGGGAGAGGCAAAGGAATTGAGACTAACAGGTCAACTTGGAGAGCCCAGAAACTAAATCATTTCATAGTAACCCAAGTTACGCGGTGCTGCCAAACGACAACAACTGACTGGACACTGCAAGCATTACGAGGGGTCCTCGGGAGCCTGAGTAAGGAGAGCAGCAATAGTCTTCTCGTCAGCATCCTCGTCTCCAAACCAAATAATTGCCGGTTCAAATCCCACGACTGACATTGCTATCACATGGGACTTTAAAAAAGAAGTTCCAAAAGTTAATTCATGCAACTAAAGACCTTTGAGACTTCCAGATAATTTTTAAACGCAGTTAAATGCAATAACTTCTTATTTGTTCGTAACTTTTGCAGTTTTTCTATCGGGGGAGGAGGGAGGGTTGCATACAAGGTCCAAACTGGGGCCCGACGAATGCGAGCACCCTAAACGCTTGAGAGGCAAAGCAAAAACAGACTTTCACTGATTCCTGAAGCTTCGAAGGGATGCACGTAGTAAGCTAATTGCAGTATTGATTTCTGCATTAGGACTGCACACTAGTTCATATGCCGAATCAAGACAGTATGCTCACTACATCCAAGAGACTATTCATTCCAAAATCACTAAAACAAAATGACAGAACGTCACATTGTCAGTTTCGTGAGCTTGCAAAGTGTGCCAGTCAACAAAACCAACACATAGCCACTAAACCGATCCTTACAGAACACCATGGGAAGCATTCTACTGAGAAGGACAAGACTACCTTGCAATCACGGACTATTACTCAAGTTGCAAATCTCCACAATGTCGGAAGTAGTCATAGCGATAGGTTTGATTTTGCCATGGCTGCCTGGTAGTTCTCCAAACGAACAATGGGCCTCAATTTGTGGCTGTAGCCCTGAAGGTACTGGTTAAAGTGCACAACTTCTGCCACATCACTAGCAGTTTGCATCTGCTGCGGAGTACTGGCCTAATTGACGCCTCAGTCTAGATGGTGAAACGTTTACTCTCGCAAGCAGATGGCCCATGTGATGTTTTCTTGAACTATCACTGACAAGAAACTGGATTTGTGAGAGTTGCTTGTATTTGTAAAAAAAAAAAAAAGGGGGGAGACGTGCAGTAGTTCATGTGCACCCCATTACCTAGGAGGGCACCATGATATGCGCTATTGATGTCGTTGTCGTCATTATCCAAGCCCAGTATGCTTTAAGGCTCCCGCGATATCACTTATGAATAAACGTACTAAAACGGCTGTTACTTGCCTTTGTCTTTCACTATTATTTGGCTCATGACAACAAGAAAACTACGTTAGTGGCACCTGTTACGTACAATTTATTGAAATGACTGCTTACCTCTCTATCTACGGATGTTCGAGGTTGATGATCACTAACTTGCTTTAAATATTTCAGAGCTTCTTCTGTGTGGCCAAGTTTTAAATGGCTCTTACCCAACATTACTAGATTCATCATATAGAATCTGGATCGATCTAAAAAAGAATGCAACAATTAAAAAGTATTTTATTAATATTTATTGACTGATTCATGTTTTCTAAAACTTTGCTAAAGGTGTAGATTATGTACCAACTTCGTAGGTTGTTTAACGAGTGTTTTTCTGTAATTTCTACTCTACTGCTCACTTTGGCTGTCTATACAAGTTTAAGGCCAGTAGTGGCTGTTTTGTTTTAGACCTGGTTTTATAGGATAGTTTCAGGACGAAAATGTCTGATGGAGCAACAGTTCATGTAGTAGGGATGCTACAATGAACTGGCTGAGGAGGGAGGGGGGAGGGGGAGACCAG
>JAHWFP010114779.1:2515-15654 GCA_023313725.1 Lithobius niger | reverse complement strand
TTTTCGAGAATGAAAGGGTAGCAAACGAAACAATGTTTCTTACTAGCTGAAGAAATATTGTTGTGTTTTACTGTCTGCTCTGCATCGTTTTCCAGACGGAATCCCGCGTTGGTTTGTCGTGTAATGAAGTTTGTGTCAAGTTAGGGCTAGCTATTTTGACACAAACACAAAATACACGATTGCTTACGTGGAATATATTTTTTAAAAAACCACGCTTTGATTACACCGCTGTAGCCCGACCTCACCGCAGTGCTGATAAAACCTTCCCGTCCTAGGTTTTCTCAGGCAGTGTTCCTGAGTATAGTCCTCCCGTCCTAGGCTATACTTTTTGGAATAAGTAAAAAGCGTTTGGAAAACCTCCAATGCTTCGATTTGTCCCGTTAGAGCCCACAAGGTCAAAATAAAAAAAGTGGGGTTTAACGGGAAATTAGGAGGAATCCAGAAATTGACATTGGCCTACATTCTACTTAATAAAAAATATGGACACTTGTAAAAGTACATAATTATGAAATATGTAGTAGCTTATCTACAAACTTAGTAAGTTTATAAATACGCAATAGCTTTTATGCAAACGCAAAACACTTTGTTTATTTTTCCCCCACTAATAAAGAATATGAGTAAAAATTAGCCCTCAAAGGCCAGTTTCTCATAAACTCCATTCCCTTTGTCCAAAACACACACACACATTTTAGCTACGCCGAAGTGATATATTTTAGTGAAACCAGAATGACACATTTTTAGGCCAAAACCTATGGGGGGTGCACTGGTCAATAACTTCTGAACTGCACCAGATACAGATGTGCTGTTTGTGGCATTGTAAATGGTTTTGCAAAGGTACTTTTCGTTCAACAGAAAATTTATGTTTGGAGTTCTGTTGAACGAAAAGTGCCTTTGCAAAGCCATTTAAAACTTACTGTTTGTGTCTGGTGTGGTTCCTCCTTAGTTCAAAAACCTCTAGCCAAGCAACACAACTTTTACCACAAGGCACCAAAAGTAGCCAGAAATGTACTAATTTATCCAATTAAATCAAATTGTTTCACCTTCTAGGGAAAATAGGTAAGGCAAAGCTGTTAGAGCTCTCTGATATTTTAGGCCGAAAATTGCACCAGGAGCCAAAATCTAAGTGCTCCTTGAGGTCTCATGAATCGAGTATAGCTAAATCTGAAGAAAATACGAAACTGAAAAATTAACTGACTGCATAGAAGATTGGGTCTCTAACAAGCAAGTAAGAAGTTTCTGGTTTACATCACTGAAAATACTACTGGCTCCATCTATTGACTCTGAATCGAAATATACAATATACAATATCACAGAACATAGAGCACCATCTGTTGGTCATAAATCAACAAAAAATTAATAAAACGAAAGGCAGAATGTGCATTCAACCAGAATGGTTGCCACAATTTCTATCACTGAACATAGAGCACCATCTGTTGGTCATAAATCAAACAAAAAATTAATAAAACAAAAGGCTGAATGTGCATTCAACCAGAATGGGGCGAAAATATAGCACTTTTTACCAAGTGCTGAATCAAAAGTAAAAAGCCTCCTGCACACAACTGGCTCCATCTATGGATTTTGAATCGAAACATACAAAAACGAACTAAATGCTGTGAGCAACAGCCAAGCCACAATTTTGATAATGTGCATCCAATTAACCAGGTATTCAGATATAACACTTTTTTGAAGTAAATATGCCTTCTACACACATACAGTGGAGTATGGAGTATCTCCCATATATCTAACTGTAGAAAACTGAACCAGTTTTCTAATTAATTTCGACGTCGCTTCGTATAAAATCATTCGTATAAAATCCATTCGTATAAAATCCGGTTGCATTAAAGTCTGGGGGATTTTCCGTTCATTATAAAAGTACAATAGTAACAGAGTCTTATGGCTATTGTGTTTGATACGTATTCTTTTGGCACCTCCGACTTGGAAGGCGTTTAATTTCGAATCCTGAGCGGCTTCTAAAAGACCGTTAAACTGCTGCATCAGAACCTCTTTAGTGGCATCGCTGATAAACAGCTCCATGAGAGCTTGAAAGTGATGTACTGTGGCAAGCAGAGCATCTTCGTTGTTGGTGCTTTCATCAGGCATGCTTGACTTCCACTGGCGGTGCATTGCTACATTTACCTGATCACTCTGGTTGTAGATGTCGACGAACTCTTTTCAGTTCAGAGTGGTTTGAGCAGAACCACATTTCAGAGTTATAATTTCTTCATCGGAGTCGGAGGGATTAACGATCAAATTTGCCCTGCGGGCCAAAGCATAAACTGTGGGTTTGGCCATGGTCTCCTTTACAAATAATATAAAATAAAAGTAATGTTGGGTACGTTTTCTTTTCCTTCAGTCGTCCACTTCGCTATGAATTTCTAGCAGGTGATGCCCGGCCGGT
This sequence comes from Lithobius niger, assembly GCA_023313725.1. NCBI lineage: Eukaryota > Metazoa > Arthropoda > Chilopoda > Lithobiomorpha > Lithobiidae > Lithobius > Lithobius niger. The sequence goes on along the minus strand of JAHWFP010114779.1, from coordinate 13,256 downwards.
GCCACATTTCCGTTTGCTGCAGTCAATATCTACCCGTTTGAATTTCTAAAGGCGTTGCCTCGTAGCTTGCTACGCTGGCTGATTCCCCCGCCTGTTTGAGTATGGAAACAGGTGCTTTCCCATTTCTGGCTAAAGAAACTTGAAATGCTTTTTTATCCTAGCCACAACGAGAATGGTTTTGACTATTCGACCTGTTTGACTTACCACATAGTATTGCAAACCGTTGTCAGCCAGCCATTTCATGTTATCCCTATTTTCTAGATTGCTTCGAAACGAGTAGATGCGTCTGTAGGGTTGATTTCTGAGCTTCTTATCAACTAGACGATCCACATATCTTTTTTGGAGGCATTGCTGTCATTTGTGGGTTTATTTAAATTCGTAATTTTTTTCCATTAATGCTCAGATTCCCTTCCCAATCTAAACTCAGTCCTAGGTCCATTTTCAGGTATCCAAGAGTCAGGGCGTCAGTGTCGTTTGCCGTAGATCCTACATTTTCAGTTTCGTTATTTTTTGTATCGACTGGCAGATTGGGTCCCGCTCGACTCAAGAAATTATCCACCACAACGATGGAGGGTGACAGAAGAGGAGAGGGAAACTTGGAACGCTTAACATTTCCAAATTTATCGACTTTCGTGACTTCTTTTTCAGCATGTGAATACTTGAAAAAAATTGTCTCCTCGCGACAATCCTCGTAGTACGAATAAACAATATTGACCGCACAGAACCTTGTGTGCTTCTTGAACTCTCGCGTGATTCGTTATAGGTTTGCTGAGATACCTCTGGATTTCTAAGGGTGCACTCAAAGCGAACGAATCAAAGAAATATTATCAAGATGGCCCTTTACTGTAACACACAACCCAATGTGTACCTTCTCCTCCGCTTGAGTCTTACAAATTAACTATTCCCCACTCTCCGTTTGCTCAACGTCATTGTGGAAGCAAGTCTTTAGTAAATGTACCTCTGAAATTTGGATCCCGAGTTTTTTGGTGTATCTGTTCAAATCCACATTTGTCATAGGTCTTTTTAAAGATACCCCAGCTTCAGAAAAAATGCTTTCCCATGAGCTTTGCTGTTGGTAGTTTTTCGTCTTTTTTTTTGACGGTGTTTTTTTAATTCCCGTTCCTTTTCTAAGTGCCAGAGCTTCCAACGCTACATTGTGTATCTTAAGCTCTTGTAACTGTCTAGAATTATTCTTTGCAGCATTCACACTTTTAGCGATCGCTGCCGCACCTGCGGCGGATGAGCCCAGCACTGCCAACGCCGCCAAAAGTAACGCTGGTAGAATTCCTCCCTTCTTCAGTTGTGTACGAGAAAGTTTCATATGTAAACCTTTCCCCGTCTTGTGTGCCCAATGAATTCTGCCGAGTTGAGCTTGAGTGATTGGTAATTTCGAGGTGCCTCTGTTCAACTGAGAGTTTCTAACCCGAAGTTGTACCGTTTTTCCTTTCTTGATCTGCTGAAAGCCACTCCAGTGGTTGTATACATGACTCGAGTTTAAGAAAAAAATAAAAATATAAGTTACACAGCAACTTCAACGTTATTTCGGTCTAATCTTAAGTGCTTTATTTGATCTCTTATGATTAGAGCCCATGCTTTCGTATTTGCCGGTAACTGAGCTCCAAATCTCATTTTTATCTGTACGTCAATTACCGCCGACTTCAGCCGCTTATTTTTTTTTGGTTACACCAATCACTATTAAAAGTAAATTCTTGCTAAATGTGGATAATTCGAACACGGGCCCAGCTGACAGCAATCCTGTGCCGTAGTACTGTCGTCTGAAGTTAACAATAATCTGATAGACATGGGAAATATCGCCTTGGCTAAAATTTGAATTTTTGTGAAGAAACGGATAACGTTCGGAATTTAAAGTCACGTGAACGTCGTTACAACTACAGTGGTCAAAGACGGCAGGGTATTTTTTTGGTCGTTCTCTCTATCTGTTTGAAAACACACAATGATTCAAACAAGTCGTTCCGTAGCACTAGTACTAATAAGACGCCAAGCGGCCGTTGATGATGTAGGCAGATCCAATTGATCGGAATGCCAATGTCTAAAGGCTAATGGCATGCTTGTGCCAGAATCGATCAACTTCTACAACTTATTTTTCTGTACGTCAGAGGGAGTTACGTGAGGAAGAAACCAGCTCACGTGCTCTAGAACTATCTTGCTCGGCACCGACCCCTGTGTCTGTAAATATGGCGTTCTTATCCGCAGTTCGCATCAAAATGAGTCTTTGACGAATGCCGTGTAAAATCTTGGTATAATCTTCCATGAAACCGAGGAGGTGAGACAAGGGTACAACGAATGTAAAACTGCCTTTGGGAGAATGACTGAAGAGATGGTCCCGCTTGTGCTTGAAGATGGCATTATTGTCAGGATCTGTTGATCTAGCGTTGTTGCTGTCAAGAAACCAACCCCTGTTGACAAGTTCGGCTTGGTTTTCAGGTCCTTAACTAACAATTCCTTTCATTGTGCTTGTGATCCCAGGAAAGTTAAGTTGATCCACTGTTTTATCACCTCTTTGATACTGTATGTGAGAGAAAAGCAAAGCCACGACATTATTGTCCAAAGTTATCTTATCCGTCGCCGCAAAAGAACTGCTTCTGCGCTTTTAAGGAGAGATCCCTCAACGTGGAGGTAACTCTGATGAGGATGAGAGAAAAGGTCCTGATTTTGCACCGTGATTCTTATTTCCGAATTAACTTGGTTCAAGTTTGTCCCTACTATTGGAGAATATTCGTGAAAATCATATTCGACTACCGATTCATCAACAACAAAAGGCTCAGTCATGTTTAGGTAATTTTAGTTCGTTTCCATTCTGAGCTAAGATTAGTCTCTCTAAGAATTCGAAGTTAGCGGGACTCAGGAATTGACGCCTTCTCGCTCAGTAGGTTTCGTTTCCCTTTACAGGTAATGCGGACTGTGGTGGATCGTAGGGCGGTGAGTCATTGGCAGTTACTTTCAGTTTAATAAATTTGAGCGGCATAAATTTAAGTAATTGTTTTTAGTTTTTCTTCTTTCGCGAATGTAACCTCATAGTTTCACCTCGTAGGTTAAGCGGTCTATCGGTTTGGTCTGTCAGCCACACGCGTATTGAGTTAATAATATTTTTCGTAACAGTTAGGTACACCAAATTGTACGGGGACTGAACAATCTTGTAGGTGGGAGGGACAGTAGGAAAGAACGAATAAAAGGTAGGTTGTGATGATCCGTTCACGTAAGAACCTGCCACCAAGTCGCAATGTACCAGTATGCTATTTACATTTATTATGTTGACAGTGTTTGGTCTGATGTATTCCCCAAATTCGTAAGTCTTAGCTTCGAAACCAAAATCTTTCCGATACTGGACAGTTCAGAAAAATGAACCTTATATCTCCTGCCAGTAATAGTTAGTTCGCACTTTAGAGTGTTTACGTTACCATTTAATAGATCGTAAGAAATGTTATTAGTCTCGTCCCAATACTTGCTTTTTTTTAACTTTATGTAAATGATGTTTATAATTTCGTCTAATTCATAACAGCCTTCTGGGACTACGATTTTAATCCAGGTGTTACCGCTGTCCGTGCCAAAGGTGAAAGAATCTGTCACGTCCTCTATAACGTTAGGAATGGAGTTGTAATTTTCCAGATTGACTAGAGCCAATTCGTGAGTGCTTTCCAATATCAACGGGGAAGGAAAACTGGTCACAAAGTCAGGTTTTTCAGAGGAAAGTATGATCGACATATTTTTAGTTTAATACATTAGTTAACATCTACCGAATTCACCAATCAGTTTTTGGTACTCTCCATCGGACAGCATTGCTTTGCTCCACATTTCTGTGAAAATGTGCACAAATTCTTCGTCCAGAGAATTATTGACCACCTCTGTAGAGGCTTTGAGGAGCTTCAGTCTTTTGCACAAGTCATTCGGATCTCTATAGAAACCCTGTTCTTTCCTGACAACCTCGGCAGGTCTGCCCCAAACAGGTTTTATAAAAGTCGTGTACTTCAAACCGGCGCTGGAATTCAGTCTTCTTGTACTGTCCTCGTTGTTGTGATATATGGCCCTACTCCTCTTCAGAATATCGTGGTAGTTTAAAAGGCTAGCAACTCCATCCGGTGGCTTTGAAGGGTTTTTTAACTTAACCAACTGCCACAAATATTCCGTCCCTTCGTACATTTTTCCTGCCATGATCAAGTCGTTGTCTTGAAATTCTACTTGCATGGATCCAATCATATAACGTTTAGCCTCCGGGTCATAGCGAATGCCAAAAGAGGGGTCGGTCAGACTCTCTCGAGTTGCAGACATGCTGAGATACTTGGCAGCTAGTGAACCAAGTCTGACTGCGGAATAGCCGAGTAAAGAGGCCTCTTCCATTTGTCTCCTACGAGCCCCTGGCATGAGGGCAAGTGACATGTTGGAGGGTGCGTCAGGTAATGCTCCCATGGAAGTGGAGAGCCGTCTCCTGGCACCCTCGTGAAACTGTATTTCACCGTCGTCACTATCTATATTCTCGTCTTCAGTATTGACGCGGCCCGTAGCCGCCTCCAGAGCTTTCTGAATATGCTCTAACTGTTTCCCGTGAGTTTTTTCTGGTTTCTTCTGTCCAGCCTCTAGAGCCAACAGTTCTTTGATTTGTCTATTTTTCCAGTTTTGTATTTTGAAATTGTCGTTTCAGACGCTTTTATAAAGCCTTTTACTGATCGACCTCATTCTGGGTTTGCTTCTCTTATTTTTTAGTTTTAGTAGACATGACGGTTTAGTACTTTAAAAAATAATGTTTGTCAACAAACGTTAATGTCTACATAAACTTTCGGCAGACAGACGTACGTTAATGTCAACAAATACCTTCGGCAGACAGACGTACGTTAATGTCAACAAATACCTTCGACAGACACGTCGTTGTTAGTCGAGCATTCTTCTCTACCTTCGATCCAAGGGTTTAGTTTCATCAATGAGTAGGAATCCGTACGGAACAGAGTTCCCAACCTCACCACACATGCGACGAAACTCGTCGAAAATCATGTCACCGCTAACGTGGTATTCTCTACATATGCTTGGGCCGTCCATGTGAAATCGAAGAACGCCGCGGATGTCGCTGGCGCTTTAACGAGATATTAAACACGATGTCTGGTTCCATTAAAAATCTACAAAGCGATGAAGGGAAGGAATATTATAAAAAATATTTTGCAGCACTAATGAAATGCCACAAAATAAACCGAACATTGAAAAGCATCGTTTGGAAATCGTTCACTCAGCGAGGTAAGCACAAGTGGATAGACATTATAGATAAAGTTGTCAAAGATTACAACGACAGAGTTCATTCTACCATTAAAATGAAACCATCCGAAGTAACTAAACGCGATGAACCGGAGATCTGAAATATATTGCTAAAAAAGAGCCTTTCCAAAATGAAGAAGAATATTTTTAAATTCGGGATTTAGTAAAAGTGACAACGGCAAAATCTGTATTCGACAAGGGATAATTACAAAACTTTACCAACAAACTGTTCGAGGTGAGTGAAGTCAGAAAAACGCGATCGACTTGCTACAGGTTGGTTGACCAACTGAGTAATGAAATCGAAGGCACTTTTTACGAGCAAGAGTTGCAAAAAACTAACGTGCTGGATCTTTTTTTAGTCGAAGAGATTCTGAAGACTAAAAAAGTGGGAGGGAAAACTCGTTATCTCGTCAGGTGGAAAGGGTACGACAAGCGCTTCTACAGTTAGCTTGACGAAAAGTCAGTTGTTCTAGGAAAATAACAACCAAAAAAACAAATTTTTCCTCTTTTTATTTATATTATTAGACAGAAGCCATGACGTTGAAATTATTACTGTACAGACACCAGGATATTTTAAGTCCAAAATATTTGTAGTGATGGAGAAAACAAACCTACCTGCGCTTACTGTGCTGAAACATTTCCTACCCAACGTACGTTGATACATCACCTGGGAGAGAGACACAGAAATAATTACCCACCAGAGTATAGTTGTTTCAACTTGAAGTTGGGCTATAGAGACGATCCTATCCACTGCTGCCAAGTACTCGAGCACCGAAAGTACAAGAGAACTGTGTAATTGTAGACCCATTGTACGTTTTAATATCAATGCGCCACAGTATAGAAGCTCTGCTGAACTTTTGTGTCCTGCAATACAGGACTTATAACGCTCAAATTTGCTTGGGAGTCGATTTCATTCGAAACGACTAAGCAGCAGCTGCTGGATCTGTCACACTATGCCCCCATCTATAGTTCATTGGATATTCCCCAGCTAGTGGATGTGGCTTATCGTAAAATACAACGTTTCATCGACCAATTCACCGAAAAAGGGAGTGGTTGGTTGATTAACCGCATGGACGAACTCATGATCCTAGCAGCAAAAATTAACCCGCTCAGGCCGGGCTCATACATGCCTCTGCCCTCGAAGCTAAAAAAGAAGAATAACTACGTAGTCAACGTTCGAAATAAGTCGAATCACAAGTACTTTTTATATTCGGTTCTGGCTGCCAAATACAATTTAAGCAGCGAGGACCTGAGAGAATACGAACAGTATGAGAGAACGGTAGATTGTTCTATGCTGGTCTACCCAACACAGCTCAATCACATTGATGCCTTTGAGAAAGCCAACGTAAATTTATCCATCAATGTGATCACTTACAATGAAGAGAATGGGTTATTTCCCCTACGTGTGAGCAAAAATATTAAAGGCACACCCATTGATGTTCTTGTAATTAGCAACAAAGAGTTAATCGATACTCACACCAACAATTATCACTACTGCACCACACCAAATTTTGACGAATTTCTTCAATACTATGGTTCGGGGAGCAACCCACAATACTACTTTAGAAACTGTTTCACCGCATTTTCGAAAGTATGGAGGAGAGAAAAACACGCACTAGAGTGAACAAGAATGAATCCATTAACTCAAGTTCTGCAGTTCAAGAAACCAAGAGAAAACGTCATGAAATTCCAACATTTCAATAGAAGAAATGCCTTCCCCATAATCATATACTCTGATTTCGAGTGCCTCCTCAAACCGACAGCCCCATCAAATCCTTCCTCGAACAGCTACATCACGAAGAAAATCAACCATCATCAACCTTGCAGCTTCGGCTACGTCGTAGTGGGACCGGAACAGGCAAATAAAAGCTATTATTACCTAGGAGAGGATGCTGTCGACAAATTCCTGGAAGCATTGGGTCAGGAAGCTCATCTCTACCACGAAATGTTGAAAACAGTCCAGCTACTCTTTGTACCCAAGAGGTTGAATTTGAGAATACCGTAAACTGCATCTATTGCGAGAAGCCATTCGTTCTTCTGAAAGACAAAGTTCGGGATCACTGCCACATTACCGGGCAGTTCAGAGGAGCTTCTCACTCTAGTTGCTATTTGAATGCCCAGGAGCGCACAACGATCCCGGTGGTATTACACGGTTTGGAAGCATACGACACGCATTTACTGGTAAAAGCAGCGCACAAGTTTAAGAAAGTAAACGTCCTAGTGAGAAACCAGCAAAGATCATGAGCATGACCATCACTGTTGAAACTGGCTGGAATGAAACGAAAAGACAGAATAGGTACATTCGGCTTAAGTTTATAGATAGCTTTAATTTTCTCTCCTCTTCCCTGAAATCTCTGGAGAAATACACGCACGCGATAATGGCTTTAGAATGATATGGAATTTCTTAAAACAATGTAGGAAGGCAGATTGGTTCCATCCAGACGTAGACCAAGTCACTGCGTATGAAATGTTAACCGTAAGGGATACTGCCCATACGAATATGTTTCGGACATGAAAGTATTCGAAGAGGAGTCATTACCGCCTAAAGAAGCCTTTCATTCCAATCTCAAAGAAGAAGGCCTAACTGACGAACAGTACGATCACGCGAAAAAGATTTGGAGTATGCTGAAAATCAAAAAGTTAGCCGCGTACTACAAAATATATCAGCTGACAGATTGCTTGCTTTTGGCAAATATCTTTGAAGAATACCGCCAGATTTGTTTGCTAGACTACAGCATAGATTCGCGTTATCACGTCTCCATGTTATCACGTCTTCAGTTGGGCAGCAGCTTTAAAAATGACCAAGGTTGAACTCGAACTATTTACTCACTCCAGCAAACATAATTTCATCGATGCTGGTATGCAGGGTGGCGTTAGTTTTATTGGTGAAAAGTATGCCGAATCCAAAAACCGGTATATACCGAAAACCCACGACCCAACAAAACCTAAAAAGTACATCATCAAATGGGACTTAAATAACGCATACGGCTGGGCCATGAGCCAGATGCTGCCTTACGACAGCTTTAGGTATTTAACGAAAGGTGAGATTTGAGCCTTCGACGAGACTACGATAGCGAAGATACCGGACACCTCTCCAGTCAGATAAATCATGGAAGTTGATCTGGACTACCCAAACGAACTTCACAATCTCCACAACGACTACCCGCTTGCTCCTGAAAAATTTGAAATAAAAGAAGAATTTGTTTCAGACTATTTAAAATTGTTGCTACGAGAGAACCGGTGAAACCTGCCGAAAAGCTACTGCCGAACCTACTGGGAAAGAAACGGTACATCGTTCACTACCGTAACTTGAAGTTCTATCTCCAGCATGGCATGAAACTTCGTCACGTCAGGAAGGTGCTGAGTTTCAATCAGAAAACCTGGTTGAAACAATACATAGACTTCAATACAGTGAAACGTAAAGAATCGAAGACGGAGTCTGAAAAGAACTGTTTCAAACAGCTTAATCTCTTTGCATATGGTAAAATGTTGGAATAGATGCAGAAAAGACTGAAGGTGTGCTCTGCAACAACAGCAAGCGAGCCATCACATACTCTACCAAACCCAATGCGGATTTGTTTAAGGTATTGCACTACAACCTGGTGCAGATAAACTCAAAACAAACAAACGTGATGTTATCTAAACTCAGTCTGTACGAATTCTATTACCGATACATAAAGCCCCAATACGGAGATCGAGCAAAACTGTTGTTGACCGACACCGATTCCCTGTGCTATTTCCATTGAAATCGAAGACGTGTACGAGGACATGCTCAAAAATTCGAGTATGTTCGACACTAGCAACTACAATCCACAGCACCGGCTGTTCTGCGACACCAACAAGCAAGAGTTGGGCAAGATGAAAGATTCTACGGCCGGAGTACCAATAAAAGAGTTTATCGTATTGTGAAGCAAAATGTATTCGATTAAGACCTCCAAAGCGGAAGCGAAAAAGGCGAAAGGAATTTCCAAGAGTTTCGTGAAAAAAACATTTGAGCCACGAAGATTACAAAATGACTCTCCTGGACCAAGTGATAACTTTGAACCCTGAAAATTATAGGCCAACGTAGATCCTAAACTGAGAGGGAGCTGGTTGAAGATCGGGAGCCACAGTTACCACCAGCTTAGTTCAACCGAGGTGAATAAATCCCTACTAACAGCTTACGCAGACAAAAGATTCCTCCTAGACGAAGTCAAAACTTTGGCCATCGGACATTATGCCAACAAATATGTTTCTTACAACGAGAATGGTTATTTCGAAAATATTTTTAAATCTGATGACGAAGTGATATCCGATGACGAAGTATCGTCAGTATCCGTAATTGACGATGAAGAGACTGAGACTAGGCGGAATGAGGAGAAAGCGGAGCGAAGGATAACCGAACTTCAAAAAGCAGACTCTAGCACAGCCCAGACGAAAAAATTAAGGATGGAAGACAGCAAGCGGATGAAGTTGCAGAATCCGGATGGGTGGGAGAGGGCAAAGAAGGGAAAAAGTGCCTGGCCGATCAGAAGATTTAGGCAGCATTTACTGCTTTCCAGAGACAGACAAAACAAACCAAAGAAAAAGAAAGACGAGCGAAAATGGTCGGACAGGAGAAACGACTCTTCACGGAAAAAAGAAAGTTGGATCAAAGAGCGAGAAGAGCAAAAAGAAAATGACTGCTGCTGAGGAACGCTGACTGAGGAATGGTGGTGACAGTAGTTGTTGATATGTAATAATGTATTAAATAACTTGATATGCAATAATGTTTTTGTTGAATAAAATAATTTGATTTGTAATAATGTTTGTTAAATAAAATATTTTTTTATTAAAGAACAAAGTGTACTATACATTCTCATCACGGAAGGCAATAGCGGTTATTTCATGCTGAGTAAATACCTCAATGCCACGATTAAAAGCGGACCGATTCTCGTTTTTAACAAACAGGCAGGGTTTACCACCGAGTTGAGGCTCAACTCGTTGGAATGGACCTACCTATACCGACTGGGTGAAAAGATTAAAAGGTTGGTACTCGATCGGTGGAGGGAGAAATCACAGCCTAAAGACGAAAAAAAAATACGTTTGCGTGGAAAGGTTGGGAAAGTACAGACGTGGGTTTATGGAAAACAATTATGGTTCCCAGTTCGAATCATATTATCAAGCCGTTCATCGAAATAGCCGGTGAAGCGTTAATCGAGCAATTGGATCTGTCCCTATACGAAAAACATATGCTGGCAATAATGTAGGAACTGTCAAACCCGATAGCAGAAAAAAAATGAAATTCTTGTTGGATTTTAAGATGAAAACGTTACGATTCGGAGAGGAGATGAGGATCAGAGTGAGATTTACGAATGACGACACTGTAGTTCACTTCGTCAAATACGACCATAACACAACGGCTGTGTTTACGTTGTTGCAACTCTCGTTTTCCGAATGGTCGGAACTCTATAAACACTTTGTCAGCATCAACATTCTCATGGGAAAAGTTTCCGAATAGAGT
>JAHWFP010114776.1:4805-19719 GCA_023313725.1 Lithobius niger | reverse complement strand
CCTGGTGTTTCAATTAGCAACCTTGCCCGTAAACCAAACAATTTTTTATTGCGTAGCCTTAGAACTGATTCTATGTAAAATGGTATATGGGATAATCATGTGCAGTAATTCGCTTATCTTTTTTAACTGTGTACAATAAATTGAAAAGAAAAAATGTAACCAATCCCTCTGATCAAGTCTAGTATCAGGTATTGTAAGAAGAAACTTCCACCTAAACCACCTTAGAACTTTTCGACTCATAAATACAGTTTGACTTCAAATTTTTGATGAAGACTCACCCATACACATTCTTCAGAAGAAAATAAAGTTTAAAAAAACTACACAGTCGATGCATACAAACAATTCAAAACAAATGCGCAGCGTCTGGACCTCTGATCTACATTCATTTGTCTGGATGCCTTATGTGGGAAGCCCACCAGCTGTCGAGCATGGCCTTCACGTTGGGTTGCACCAGTGTCCGGAGTGGTCTGGAGGGACCTTGTTGGTGGTGAATCTCCTGACGGCAAGTGACTCGAGTGCTCTCAGGTGTTCATCTTTCAGGGAATTAAGATTTGAGCAGGATGGAGGTATTATTCATAAAAATGGGGTGGTTGGAGGCTTGACGATGTTGAGTCTCAATGAAATGAAGACCTCTGTGGGTATCTCCAAAACATGTTCCTTGCTACGTTGCTAAAGCTGACCCTGGTCGATCCGAGGTAAACCGAGTCACATGCTTGGCACACAGAAGAATACCAGTACCTTGGACTAAGCTATGCGCCACGGCAAGTTCTCTGGTAGAATCTTCATTTCTACTTTACAGAATCCTCCTCACTGTGTTACTTACAGGACAGATTAGTAAAGGTGGTGCTGCCAGCCAACCTACTCGAAAGCCGAACAAGGCCGTGACACCAATTCTTGCTGGCGAACCCCAACAAGGAAGATCAGTTCGCCACGGCCACCATTTATAATGCGGAAAAATTGCCCTGATAGTACTACCGAAGTCATTGAGTGGGCCCAGAAAGGCCCCGAGTCTACACCAGCAGCTATCGAAACTCTACACAACCAACGTACAACCATCTGGGAACCGACCCGAAACAGCGCATTCGGCCACTTGCCTGGTTGACCGAAAAACCTGGTTGTGCTACTCCTCCGTCCTACGAATAAAAGACGCCACCTAGCGCCCTGCATCTTAATGACCTGTTGTCCTGGTGTGGTAGACGTAGCGTCCAAAACGGTGCAGCACTTCTACCCCAGTATTGTTTGCACACAACAAATTAGTCTAAAAAAAAAATTGTTCACTCTTGCAAACCCAGCCCGGCCAACACCCACGCACCATGTACCTCACCAAAAACGATTAACAGTCTACATCCAGGACAAGGTGCTTCAAGTAGGGCACGTTGATAGGTGTAAACAAGATGCAACTAAGGCCAAAATCTAAACCACTAAGTACTTGTATGCAATCCTTGGACCAGAAAAACCAAGGCTACTGCGGGACAAACTGTGCACCAAGCATTTTTTTCTTCTTCGGCTTTTTCTAATTTTGTTGTTGTTACGTTCTCCTCACAGTTTGGCCTACACCGCTTTGGCCGTTTCACACATCATGCTTAATTCAATAGGTTCCAACCTTCCCAAGATTCAATCAAAAGTCAGCAGACACGGTTTTGCTGGATTTGGTCGATCCCTATGAATAATCAACTGAAGTCTTAATTTACAAATACCACCAAGGTTACAACCTCCCGAGTCTTGATGATATTGACTTCAAAATTCAAATTGGACGAACTTTCGAGGACAAACGCTTTCTTTCTGTCGTGTAAGTACGCGGCACATTTGGCTTTTAGTAAGATTTTCTCGACAAAAACGGTTTCTTACACAGGGTTAGTACATAACGAACGAACCATTTAAGGCTCTTTGCACCGTAGCCACTCAAAATTATCTAAACGGATTTGCATTAGCAAAATTTCCAGAAAGTACAGGAGGAACTAAAAAAATTCTTGTATTTTAGTGTAACTTGCGACGAAACGCAAGACGTTAAAGGAAGATATGAGGCTAACGTGCATAGGGCGTTTTATTTATTTGCATAAATAAAAAATCTGGAAAATCATCTAAACGGAATATCATATAATGGAAAATCATCTAAACGGAATATCGTATAATGGAAAATCTTCTAAACGGAATATTGTATAATGGATAAACGTCTAACTGGACCATAATATACCTGCGGTTTCTGATGTTATATGCAAAGCCGCAGCGAGCGTGGCCGTGCGAGCGAGGCAGGGACATTTAGAGGATTTTCCATTATACGAATTTCAGGTTAGACGATTTTCCGTTATACTATATACGTTCTTCCAATTATACGATTTTTCAGTTAGAAGATTACCCCTCGCCCCACGTGCATCACCCCAAATCAACAGAAATACTGGTATCAAATCGGAATTAGGTAAATGTTAACCAGGATCGGGAAGTATTGGGTGAGGAGGGGGGTAACATTCTAGTAGACAAACCCAATGTTCGATACCAGCAATTGAGGAGCCAGTTGGAAAGTTGCTTAGCAGAAAAAAAGAGTCCGAACTGACACACATTGGCGAGAGAAGGGCCAAGACTATTTATTGTCAGTAAAATTCTTTAAACTACATGAAATATCAATGGAGGTACCAAAATATTATAAAGAACAAGAGAACAATTTTTTAAAACATCTGTCCTATTAGCTGAACAAGTTGGTTTATCATTATTCTTTATATATCCGACACCTGTTCTTTCATACAATTCCTATCACTTCTGCAGTAACCAACGTGAGAAAAATAGACTGCAAGTGGTAAAACAGGCTGTACACACCTGCTGACTCAGCTTTTACAGCCTATGTAACACTGAAGCAAATGTAAATATCTATTTCTTAAATACTGTATTCTGTGGGTCATTTACTTACTTTGTCGACGTTAGCCCTGGTCTTGGCGGAAGTTTCAACATAAGGCACATTCCATTGCCGTGCCCTTGCCTGCGCTTCTTCCACCGAGACTTGGCGCTTGTCTTCAAGGTCAGCCTTATTCCCCACAAGCAAGAATGGAATGTTCTCGTCATTCTTTACCCGAAGAATCTGTTCCCTGTAAAAGCGTATTACACATTTGTACACGTTATACAAAGAAAAAACTGGCTTTTAATCTTAAAAGTTTTCACCATCCTAAAATACTTAAGCTATTTCATGCCCAAAATAAATTTAAAATCCTCAAATTCTAAGCTAAATCTTATTTGTATATGCTCAGCTAATCACCCGCTAGGCTCGCTGCACTTGCACTTCATAATGATACGATCATTGCACCCATCATGTCATATCGCTTTTAACCTTTAAAGGGCAATTACATCCATTTTGACATGCATGTTTTACTTTTAGGTCACTTACACAATGTAGCTGTGTTGGCTGTGAGTAGCTCAAGCGTCTGATGGCCTTAGCTCTAGTTGGCCACTATTGTAGTGCTGTTCGTTTACCAGTTATGTAAAGAAAAACAAGTCGGGGTGGGGGTGTTGAACATGGACTTTTCTTCAAATACTCGAGCCAAATAACTTCATTTTAGAATGAAGATTTTTTTTCTAGTTCGCAAGAGGGCGTTACCGATAGATATTGGCCGCTTATATTCGTGCATGTGTCAGAGCTGCATACGGACACAAGCCGAATGCGTCTGTTGCAAGGAAGCACCTGCACGAAAAGAAAAAACTTTATTCTCAAATGAAGTTATTTGGCTCGAGTAGATTCATAGAAAAGTCCATGTTCAACCCCCCCCCCTTGTTTTTTCTTTAAATAACTGGTAAGCGAACAGCATGACAGTAGTGGCCAGCTAGGCCGTCAGATGCTTATGCTACTCACAGCCAACACAGCTATCTCAGTGGGCTTCCCACAGAACAGCGGCTCCATTTGTCGGCTGAGTCGAAACAGAACAGCTCCATCTGTCGGCATTTATGTTGGTTGTTCCGCGCAAAACAATAGCGGTACCCATCATGTGTTTTGGTGATGCAGTAATTAAACTGTTGTATCGGACGTACGTAACGTATTCTTACCGTGATTCTCGTGTTTAGTTATTGTGTAAGTGATCCAAAAGTAAAACACGCATGTCAAAATGGATGTAACTGCTCTTTAAGTTTCACGCTGGAAACCGCCAGGTTCTGCGGAGAGGCAGGGTGGATTCTACTGAAGGTAAGTACTTTAGGATAGTAAAAACTTAAGAATGCCGGATGTTTCCCAGCCGATTCTTGTTTCTATTGCCTACCGAAAATTTACAATACCTGTAGTTTTTAACATTCTTCTCCTCCAGTACTCCTTTTCTCTAAGAGAATAAATAGGCCTAAAGCCGCCAGCTTGCAGCCCAGTACAAGCCCAGTACGCATGCACAAACTCCTCAATATAAGGCGTCACGAAGCGAACCATGGCATCATTTATTCCTCTAAAGCGTCAGGTGACGGAGAGAGGAGATAGGGCGAGTATCGCTAATGTATATTTTCAGCAGGCAATAGAAACAAGAATCACCCAGGGAACATCCGACATTCTTACGTTTCTATATGCCGTACGAAATATTAATTACGTGTAATGATTAGCATTACAGGAGACCTCATCTCAACTGGTGGGGGACACACCTGACGAGGTTTTTTTTTTTAGGTGATAAAAAAAAAAATTAAGAAAACAAAAAATGGTGAAAAAGGTGAAAACAAAGTGTCCCAGATGATAGATGCCTTGAGCTTGCGTAGTCATGTCTCGAAAGTAATGAGGTAAACACGGAGGAATTTCTCCAAGATGCATCTGCAATGCATCTGCATCTGCAATGATATCCGAAATAGGGACGTTACCATGGAACGCTCAGGCAGTGGAAATGGCACGAAGTTCATGGGCGGTAATTAGAGTGTCGTTAGGAGCCATGGTAAGATCCAGTTTGCGGTATGCACGAATGACAACATTTTTATTCCATGTTGCAACCATTTATGGGAACATGTCGCCGGAATATTGGGAGATTGGTGAACAATTGATTACGACCTTTCCGGGAGGAATTGTTGTTTGTGCGGGAAAGGTAGAAACGAAGTGCCCGGATCAGACATAGAAGTTGTTCAGTTTCATCTCCCAAAGATGGCAGAAAGAGACGGGATAATGAAATAAGGAGGAGGTTCACATGGCTTCTGTGTTTTGGTTCGAAAGAATGACCAAGGGGTTAGGTAGACACCTTGGCAGAGGCCCGAGGACTCGCTTGGGATTGACAGGATGATCAAGATGATAAATCCATGGGAGCAACAGAAAAACGTGTGAGGAGCTTGTCGCTGTTCTTCTTGGCTTTCACCTGAAGCTTCAAGAGGGAATAGGTCGCTTTGGCCCGAAGGAGATCCCCCTGAAGCATGGGGAGACCAGGAGCGGCGATTGGTTGCTGACCACACTGGAGTGGTGATGGAGACGACGTAGAAGAGAGCGGGGCAACAGACAGTTGTGCTGGTCGAAGCAGCCCGCTGGGCGACAAATGACTTAGAGAACCGAAGGACCCGGGGACGGAGGCGGACGAGCAGGAACCACGACAGGAGATAAATGAAGTGGTGATGGAGAAGGGGCTTGACCCTAAGGAGTCCCCTTGGTACGAACCGTGATATGTCGCCAAGTGTGTTCTGTACTGATGCAATAGGTCAAGGCGAGTCTTACTAAGACGGGAGTTAGAGAAGAAATAATGCCATGGCTCACTTCGCGACGTCCTTTATGGAGGAGTTCGCGCATGCGTACTGGGTTACATGCTGCAGGCATATTTGATCTCTGGAGGAAAGGAGTACTGGAGAAGAGGAATGCTCAAAATTACAAATAATGTTTTACCCGACGGCACAAACGACACTGCAGCAGGATTTTTTTTTTTATTATTATAAAGCAACATAAATAACCAATATAGGCTACTAGTAAAACAAAACACTTTGGCAAAACTTTGAGGGCTGACCCGGCATACCGCTTAACCAAAACAACAGGAGCTGGCTGCGTAGACCTGTAGCATGGTCACGGCGGGAACCGTGCCAGTATTGGGCACAGTCACGGCGGGAACCGCGAAAGCACCGGCCCATAACAGCGAGTCCTGGATCCTTCGGGAAAAGGACGAGGACGCCCAACGAAGCCGTAGGCTGAAAGCCCCCCAAAAAAAAGTTAAAGAAAGAAAGAGCCTGGTGCACAAGGTAAAAGTGAACCCCCGCCCAGTTAGTCATTGTACGTCATAGTACTCTGCCTAGCATGTTGGAGTGAAGGAGTGGGGGAGGAGGGGGAACACACGTATTGAAGCACAGAACCGGCACTAAGTGCGAATGAAACCGCACTCGCCAGAAAAGCACACACATGATCGAGATCGGAAACCAACAAAGCACGCACACGCACACGCACACGCACACACACACACACACACACACACCAAAGCTGCTATCTGTATCAGCCTGGAGAAGCACGCCGCGTAAATGATGCACGAGAAACAGACACACGATAATGATGCACGAGAACCCGCTGCACCAATGACGCACCAGATACACGTGCGCTGCCCACGTGACACCTGCTCCATAACGCTGTGACGCACAAGAGGGGCACCTGCCCAGGAAACAATGATGCACAATGGCCGCTTCGCAAATGATGCAGCAACCAACGAAGCACTCCCCCTCCTCCAACATGCACATTGAGCCACTGCAACCTCCCCGCTCCTAGAAGCGCTAGGCGGAAGAACACATACGTCGCTGTGCTGCCTTGAGAGACTCGTGGTCGGTTCGAATGTATCTACAGTAACATTTTGAAGACCAACGTCCCAGTGTCAGGATCATGTGGTCCTCTACATGTGCTGCTGCTGCTGCTGTGCCGCCCCTATGCGGAAGGAGTGACCGTTATAGTGGGATTTGTTAAGGCCAAGCCTGCAAAGCATCTCTAAGTTTGCCCACAAAAAAGGTCCTCGTCAGGGGCGCACCATTTTCCTGACAGAAAAATGCACTTTGGCTGGTAACTTGCATGGTGGAACGCACGGTGTAGAAGGCAACCAGAGCACACACGGGGCAGGTAGCAGTCCCAGTGCAAAATAAATGAATGGTCACTCCCTGCCGCATAGGGTAGGTCTTCGATGTTCGCAGCGTAACGGAGGCTTTCTTCAAATTGTTGTCGATTTGGACTGCCACGAACGTCAGGTTGTTGGCAGCGTTAAAAGTACCACGTGCCGTAAATTCCCCACACCGAAGAAAACCGAAAAATGCCATGGTGCAAGCTGCGGTCAGCATGAGGTCGGTGAATGGAGAAAATGAGCCTAGCTTGAGAGCACCGATGATCCGGTTCAACAAGTCATGCGTTATTGGTAGGCGTGGTTTGGGAACGGGTGCTGTGAAACGTTTGACCACACGCAGGATGGTAGCGAGGCCAGGATGGGATGCTTCTGTCGCATCACACAACGGGTTGCTGCAGCCCGCGCCGATAAACTTGAATCGAATGCCCCACAAGTACAGCTTGATTGTGCCGTGCTGCAATGCGAGGACTTGAAAACAGTGCACTACAAAATAAATCAGAAGCCATTCTCCTACCGGTGGAAGATAAGAGTTCCAGGTAAGTCCGTGTTTGGTAAGAAAAGACACAAAACGCATGAAACCCGTTTCGTATGCACTTAGAGTGTTAGCTGCTAGAGCACCTTGAAACAATTCAGTGATTGCTGTCGTTAGTGCACGATGACCTGCGAAAAGACGGGGCAGCATTCTGGCTGCAGCTCGGCATGTGGGGCTAGCTGGCGAAACTTGTCCACCTGAAAACGAGAAAGGGCATCAGCAATACTATTCTTAACACCTGGCAGATGCATTGCAGCAATGGTGAAATTCCCGTGAAGAGCATTCCACGTGAGCCGTCGCATAAGCAGCATAATCGGTACGACTGGCGACCTGCCTTTATTAATATGTACGGTCGCCTCATTGTCGCACATGAAAAGGATTTTCTTCCTTGCCCAAGCCTTTCCCCAAAGGTGACAGGCAACTGTGATTGGGTAAAGCTCGAGCAGGGCCATGGAGCGGTCGCTATCCTGCATGTTCAGGATCTCGTCCGGCCAATTGCCGACAAACCAACGGCCTGCGAAAAAACCACCAAATCCTACTGTCGAAGCAGCATCGGTATAAATGTGAAGATCTGGTGCTCTGGTGAAAGAAAGTTCTTGGAAGAGAGAAATGCCGTTCCAGTCTGTCAAAAAGCTGCCCCAGAGAAGTAATTCCCTTCTACAATCCGCTGTCATGGAAACGTGATGGTGCAATTTCTTAACTGACTTAGCTAGGCCTAAAAGATAGCCAATAAAAGAGCGGCCTGCCGGTATGACCCGCATGGCAAAATTCAAATGACCAAGGAGACACAACAAATCCCACTTTGTACAACGCTTCTTTGCATGAAAAGTAGAGAGCATAGCACATATCCTCGATTTCTTGTCCTGCGGCAGACGCGCTTCCATTTTCACGGTATCCAGAGTGATCCCAAGGATGGGTGAGCCTGAGCAAATGCAGTCCCTCACTAGGCCAGTGCCCCGAGGATAGAAGCACCAGTGCAGTCGAATGTGCCGCCCGCCAAACATAATCTAGCAACGTTAACCCATAAATATGTTCGGAACGGCAAATAGAAACTAATTTTAAGCAGTGTTAAAACTTTAGTTTTTTACTATCTGCAAAATACTAACCTACAGTATGTGCTGACTTTGTCCTACTGGTGGAAGGTGAGCAAGAACCCAGTCAAACTATCATAAACCCTTTGCAAAGATTACAGTTTCGAACACATTTGTAATTTTTATGGAACTACAGAATGTCACCCACCTAACTGGATGTTTCATTCTTTCTTTAGGCAGTTGGTCATTGGATTACTGTCCAATTCTACTGTGAGCAGCAATATGTTCTTTCATGTTCTGCACCTTTTGAAGCGCTAAGGTCTCTGAACTGGTGTCTAATAAAAGTGTTTATATTGTTCCAGGAACATTCTGCTACCACCTCAAGAGTGGTGTTCTACTGCCATATGACCACGAAGCTGCTAGTGCTCTCGGTTCATGAGCTAAATAACATTTTACACAAACTTTTTCACAAACAACTTTTCCCATACACTGTTTCAATGCAATGGCAGTTTTGAAGAATGTTATTTGGAGGCTCCATTCTATCTTTAGGCAGTTAATTGCAGTTGTGTCGGTTTTTTTTTTTTTTTTTTTGTACCTTTGGATCCACTAGTCATTCCGCCAATGTGGAATAAAGGTGTTTTTATGTTAGAATAATTCTGAATGCAGACAGGGTCATTTTACTTGGCTTGACTTACGAATTGAGAAGAGTTTGTTAATGCTTCTGCCAACTGGGAGTATCAAACTACTTCTGAATTGCAAATGTTTGGCCGGATTTGTTAATAGTTTTTCAACTAAGCCTTCCGCCTTCGTCAGGCATTGAATGAGTAGCACACTGCGGAAACATCACAGAGGTTTTGAAAGGGGACCCGGGGGGGGGGGTCTCCAACGTCAGACGAGATGGTCATTTTCCCCTGAGAAGGCTGCTTATGCGCATGCGTTGCCGTTGAGGGGAGGGCAGAAGGAAGGCATTTTGTGAGAAAGGTATGGGCTTTGAGCCAAGAGTAATGATTCGTAATTTTGGGCTACATGCTTTCCACTGCCAAGGAAGGTTCCGTCTTGAAAACAGTTGCAAAGTTCTAGGTAGAACGTGTCTAAATGCTTGGGTTCGTCTTGAGACGTCTTCCTGTTGAGGTTGGGGTGTTCCGAAGAAATAGAAATAGAGAACCCCTAATATTATCAATATTTGTGATTCATTAATGATTTCTTTCCTTGCTTTTCATCTTCACTTGTCGCCCAAAATCATTGGAAGATGATTCGGCCATTTTCCCGATTTTTTCGCTTTATTCTTAGTTGCTTACGCATCCCTGAGAAGAGCAACAGTAAGCATGGATGTGTCTTTACTTCCTCTCTTCATGCCAAGAAACGTTGTGCTAAGACTTTACATCAGACTTTACATCAGATTCTTTGTTCCTCTTTTTCCCAGAACCAATTCCTTTAAAATTTAACGTGTTAAGAGCAATTTTGTCTAAAATTCCTCTGCCAAAATCTGAATATTTCAAATTATGAGATGAAAATTGAAATGTTCTTTTAAAAACCTGTTTCAAACTTCAATCTTGTCCAATACGGAATGAGTCGTTCTCCCTTCATATCACATGAAATCCACTATGTCAACAGAGGTAAACTTTGCATTTTCATTTCCGGAATGAAAGTATGCTGGTACAAATTTCCGGGTCGGGTCAAGCGACAACCATACCCTAACATATGAAATGAGATTAAAATCCACCGTAAATGTTATTATCGTGTAGTAACTAATTACTCCAAGACTTCGGACGGAATGTTGATGCCACGTTTCAAAAAGTACGACGAAATTCTGAACTTTTGAGTTTTACCGTCGTTGAAGTAAACCCTAACATGAATCCATTACCCTTCGTCAGATGATAATGCGATGGTCTAAGGAAAGAAGGATGGTGGGTGACAGGTTTAGTTGCAATCTCACCCATAAAGTGAGATGACGGGTCAGAAACAATGAAAACTTATAATTCTCAAACATTTTCTCCGCCTCATTTTACATTTTGTGGCCCATCTTAATAATAATAATAAAACAATTCGTCACAATAGCAACAGGTCTGGCAAGGACCCTGGGATCACTAACAGCCAGCCTCAATTAAAAACAGAAGATAACCTCACATAAAGGTAGAGATGTGGCCAAGGGAAGGTGATGGGATGAGGTATGGGGACACGAATGCCTTACCACCAAGGTTAGACCTGCCAGGGACTCTTAAGGCCCCCGATGGCATCGCCAAACGTGTTGGACACAGGAGCTGTAGGATTGGCCCAAGTAAAAAATAAAAGGTACATGAACAAATGATACAGTAAAAAGCATCGTTATGTGAAACAAAGTATGGTTATCTATGGTAGGAATTAAAATAAAAGCTTCCCAAAAATGGGAATTGTCACCACTTAAAAAAAAAATAATAATAAAAACCTTAATGCCCAACTAGAGACTATAACGAAAAGAAATGGTTCCGTGAGGCACCATTGACAGCCTTCCATAACTTAACGGTACAAACACAGCAAGACAAGTAAGGCACTAAAAAGCAAAAAACAAAGTAGAAGTCAATAAATACACAAATCAGTTTCCGAACTCGGGTCGAAGAAGGAAGGCATTAAGGCTACACTCATTTAGCATCTTTCGAAAAGTGCCCAACGACGAGGCCGAGACAACGCGATCACTTAGTGAGTTCCAAGCAGGCACCACCCTCAGTCCAAAAAAGGATTTTCTACAATAAAGAGAAAATTTTGGGAGCACTAATTTAAAACGATTTCCTCGCGTTCGTGACTCTGCATTAATTTCGAAAAACGGTAGATCGATTGGTAACAAGTGGTTAAGAATCTTATATGTCAATATAAGGTCGGCCTTCAAACGTCTCAATTCGAGTGAATCCAGCTTTAGGATCGTCAAACGTTCACAGTACAGCATACCACGCAAAGCATGAAAGTTCTTCGTAAATCTCCTCTGAACCGACTCGACCTTGTCAATGTCCTTTAACAGTCTGGGCGACCAGACCTGGCTTGCATACTCAAGAAGAGGACGGACGTAGACCTTAAAGGCCCAAACTTTAGTGTTAGAATTTCCGGAGTTAAAACAACGTTGAACAATTGCAGATCTACGATTTGCCATTGATGTGATATAGTCACAATGTGTAGTGAACTTGAGGTCGGACTGGAACCAAACTCCCAGGTCTTTGAAACAATTTTGAGCAGCTTGGAGCCCAGTGTCACCAGACAATAGTCGAAGACGAGAGTTTTTTTGCCCAACGAAAAGTACTGGCATTTGTTAACAGAGAGTGGCAGCTGCCATTCAATAGACCTTTTGTGCACCAAGTCAATACATGCTTGAAGTTGCCTACAATCGGCTTCCATAACGATTGGGGAGTGCAATTTCAGATCGTCGGCAAACTTTTCTTGATTAACATTGGGATCAGGGCAAGCCAAGTCATTAAGAAACAGGACAAACAGTAATGGTCCCAAGACAGAACCTTGAGGTACCCCGCTCAAAACATCCTTGGAGTCTGATAAAACCCGGTCAATAATAACGCGTTGTGTACGACCGGAAATGAATGCTTTAATCCAATTTAGTAGTTTACCGTCAAAACCATATAATTTTAACTTAAGCAGCAATTTCGAATGTACCACTGATTCGAAGGCTTTTTTAAAATTGAAAAGAATAATATTCGTATTAATACCAAGGTCAAGTGCCTCGGACCAATTTTCAAGTGCCAGTAAAAGCTGATGAACTGCAGATCGACCTGGCAAGAAGCCAAATTGGTCATTATGTACAATATTGAACTGGTTTATATGGCACATCATTGCATTGCGGATTATGGTTTCCATTAATTTACAGGGCACAGCAGTTAGTGAAATTGGCCTATAGTTTTTAGGGTTAGCAGAGTTCCCCTTTTTATGAACAGGTACGACATTAGCTGTTGACCAACAATTTGGTATAGCCCCGGATGAGAATGATAGTGAGAAAATGTATTTCAGTGGTATTGCAATTTGTTTGCCAATTTGTCTATAAAAAAAACGCCGAAAAACCATCCGGTCCGATAGAATGGCTGGGCCTCAAATGGAGCAAAGCATTCTTAATGTCAGCCAATGCAAATGAAACGTTTACACATTGATGTTCAATACCTATCTCATTTCCCAAAGTTTGTACGATAGGAACTTGGTCATTATCGACCACAACGTTAAGAGAGAATTCATAGTTTAAAGCCATAGCTTTTTCAAAAGGATTCGTTAGGAGGTCTCCATTCACATTCATAGGTGGAATCGTACGTGTTGATTTTGTTTTAAATCGATAGAAACGGAAGAGAGCCGACAGGTTACCTTCCGTTAAAATTCTTTTTTCGTGCTCAATGGACAACGCTTTTACACAATTGAAATACTCCCTCTTAATGTTGGAGTATGCAAGCTTATTTCCAGGTGTCCGATCCGAACGAAGGCGTTTCCATGCCTCAAGTTTTTTTCTTAGTAACTTCGTTAATTTTTTTGAGGTTATGGTTCCTTTTTTGGATCTATGTCGATTTGTTTTAGTGCATCTAGTCGAGCAATCACGAATGATACTCAGAAAACGGTTCCACATATCATTTGCCACGCAGAAATCGTTCAATTCCTGCTTCCAATCAACTTCCTCCAGCATGTTACGGAGTCGGATGAAATCTATAAATTGGTCTAACTTTTTTTCAGGAGGGGAGAAATTCAGATGAAGCCTGAAAGAGACCATGTTATGATCACTCATGCCTAATTCGGCCTGTACCTTTACATTGAAAATTGTACGTATATCATCAGTAAGAATGACATCAAGAATATTTTCATCCCGAGTAGGTTCAGTGACAAGCTGAGTGAACCCGCAGTCTGCAATGAGGTCAAGAAATTTACTCTGGACTCGGTTTGAAGAAGAAGTAGTATCCCAATCAATCGTTGAGAGGTTCAAATCACCAACCACGATGTTAGTACAAGAGGAAATCAATGCCGAATTTATAAAAGCTCCCATCTTAACAATCTGATCCTCAGCGTAACCGTCTGGCAAATAACATATGATAAAATTAAGTTTATAGGGAATAAACTGGACAGCCATTGCCTCGACCTCGACGCCAAGATGCCTCATGCTCATACAGAGTTCTCTTCTATGGACCACAGCAATCCCCCCCGCACGTGATCCCCGATCGCGCCGAATTATTACATAGTCAAGACCCATTAAAATCATAGCATCTGTAAACGCATCTGTAAGCCAAGTTTCAGTGATAAAAAAAATGTCATACGTGTTGCAAGATAGTAATGCATGAAAAGCAGTTATGTTGGCCACAAGGCTCCTCGCATTAAGGAGCAAACAAGTAGGATTTCGAGAGGGAGGATCAAGCATTCGGGAAGATAAGCATTCCGAATAAGCATTCCGGATAAGCATCTTTCGTCAGAGAAATCGTTTATCCGTCATATTAAGCTTCAAGTGAGTTGGTGAAGTGTCATTTATGTAAACTAGTCAGATTTATTTCCAGTGAAACGTCAGTTTCCCTCTTCAATGAAATGTCAGATTGCTTATTCTGCAAACGACAGCTTTCTTTTAGGTAAACATTCCTTCCATTTTGCTTGGGAAATTCGGTGATTCGACCCCTTGACGATTCGCTGAAACGGTATACAGTAGGCCTCCAACCTAACCCTTTACCTGATCATTTCTGACTGACAACAGCAGCAATTACAAGCACGCTGTTAAACAAGTACGAGACGCTAACCTACATGCTTAAGTTTTATGCTAGGATATAATTCTCATGTTTTCTATTTTTTTTTATTGTTTTAAGGCTATCAGTTCCCTGGAGTTTCCAATTTATTCACATGGTGTGTACAGAAGTGCATATGTCAGTCAGCAGCAGAATGACCTCTTCGTAGCATTCAAATCAATTTGTTTTCTGTTCAAACAGTGCTCCCCCTGTACTACTCAACACTTCATCCAAGTTTCGTTACTCTGTTCAGCAGGACTGAGCCGATATCAATAGCATCAAGCATATATAGGGCTGGGGAGGACAATTTGTGACTCGATTTGTGACTCGAACCCCCACTGAAACGTCTTAGACCCATTCCTATTAGTTTTATCCAAGTTTATAGAGGGCGCCACGAGTTTTATGTGGGAATTTATACTCAGTTTTCAGCCTAAAATTAAACCTAACGAAATTGGCTGGTATTTTATTATTATTTAGGTTAGCTTAGTTGTAATTTAGTTTACTTTAGATTTGGGCTGAAAAATGAGCAAAAATTACCAGATGGAACGTATGGCACCCTCTGAAAACTCTCACAGAACTAATAGGAATGAATCCAAGGCGTTTCTATAGGGACTTTTTAGAGTTACAAAT
>JAHWFP010114774.1:0-10238 GCA_023313725.1 Lithobius niger | reverse complement strand
ACATATGCTATGGTGCATGTAGCCCTGCCCAACTGCACCAAGGCTGGGAGGCCGTGTGTTCGAGTCCAGAACTACATCTGGACTGAATTTTTTTTGCTTGGATCTCTCCTTATATAGGGAAAATTATTACCCATGATGCATTGCACCGCAATTTTCCAAACGGGTGGTTGTCATGGTAACTGGAACCAGAATTGCCGCCATTTTTCAATTGCCGCCCAGGTTTCAGTTTCAATTTCCGAAATTATTTAAAATGCCCATAACTCGGTAACCGTTGGTCCTAGAGCAAAACGGAGAGAAACTTGGCCCCCATGCATGATACCCCGCCCGCAATTGGCCTCACCTATCAGTTGGCCCGGTCAAAAATTATTTTGGCCACCGAAAAAAAAAAATTGGCACAGTTCCAAAATCCGAAATATGCCCGCAACTCGGGAACCGTCGGTCCTAGAGAGAAACCGTTCGGGATTTGACTTCCTTGAGCCGTGCCCTACGTGTAGCCCATCCCGGAAATTGGGTACCTCGAATTTCGGCCCACCCTGAAAATTCGAGAACTGTCGATCTTAGAGCGAAGCGGTTCGGGATGTGTGTTCCCCAGGCTGTACCCTATGCGTGATCCTCTCTACAAAAAAAAGACACTTTCCCACCATCCTCCACATCAACTAAAACGAAAAAAGGTAGCCAAAGGCACACTCCTCCATATTGATGAAAACCAGAAGTGACGTCTCAACTTTCATCACATGACCGGAAGTGATGTCGTTACCCCCATTTTGATCACGTGATCGGGATATCGTCATAGAAGATAGCAAAAGCATTGATAAAGAATGAAAAAAGGTAGCAAAAGGCACTTTCCCATCATCCTCCAGATTAACGAAAAATCCGGAGCTGACACCCCCACTTTTCATCATGTGATCTGAAGTGCATCAATACCCCCACTTTGATCACGTGACCAGAAGCGACATCATAGGAGGAAGCAAAAAGTGCTTTCCCACCGTCCTCCACATCGACGAAAGCCGGAAAACAGATAGTAAAATGCACTTTTCCACCGTCCTCCAGATTGATGAAAAATGGAACCCCCACTTTTCAACAGATGATCGGAAGTGCATCATTACCCCCACTTTTATCACGTGACCGGAAGTGGGGGGTATATATGTGTAACCGAATATCGTATTTTACCACTACTAAAGGTCGCTACCCGTACGAGTTCGTGCAGTCTATGGAAGTGTTTGAAGACCAGAAATTACCCCCGAAAGCAGCGTTATTCTCCTTTCTACGAGGTGAAGGTATCACCGATGGCGTTTACGAACACGCAACCTCAGTTTGGAATTTGCTGAAGACGAAAGTTTTTAAAGATTATCATCTCGTATATCAAATGATCGACGTGAATTTTCTAGCCGACATTTTTCAGACTTTCAGGGAAACTTGTTTGGTCAACAACGGCATAGATCCTTGCGACTACGTGTCCACAATGGGATTTAGTTGGGCTGCCGCATTGAAAAAAAAAACGAAAGTCGAACTAGAACTGTTTACACACGGGGCAACATAACTTTATAACTTCCGGTATCAGAGGTGGAACAACTTTTGTATCGACAATGCACTCGATCGCAAACAACAAATACCTACCAGGCACATACGACGAAAATCTACCTAGTCTGTATCTAGTAGAATTCGATGTCAACAACTTATACGGAGTAGCCATGACGTAATTCCTTCCGTACGATCGATTTAGCTGGCTAACAAGGGAAGAAATTCTCGAATTTCGCTTGGCATCGGCCGAAAAAGATTCGGAGTAAGGCTATATATTGGAAGTGGACTTGTACTATCCTCCCGACTTACATGACGATCCTTTAGTGCTGGAAAAGTTTAAAATAATGGCAAAACTCGTGTGCCCCTTCATGAAAGAAATGGCAGGAAACAAAAATATCATCTCTACGTCCAAACTGACGACCAACCTGCTCCCGAAGAAAAACTGCATAGTTCATTACAGGAATTTACAATTCTACTTGAAACACAGTTTAATTTTGAAAGGCATCCGCAGAATTCTAAAATTTTGTCAGAAGCAATGGCTAAAATCCTACATAGACTTTAAGGCCGGGTTTACGCAACCACTCGCTTTTGCATTCTCGCAGCTAGAAGCTAGAAATCACCTCAAATTCCAACATGGCGGTAGTTTTATGTCTGCCGCCTCGCAACGAAAATAACAAATAACGTGAGTTCAGAAGCGTTTGGAAAAATTGTTTCGTCATGAGGAATTCTTTATATTATTGGCACGGATTATAAGACTGCAAGTATTTACTCAAACGATGTCGGATTTAGCTAATCCATTTAACGTTGTTACCATGGCAATGTCACCTTTGCCATCGCGATTGAGTTCTAGCTGCGAGAATGCAAAGGCGAGTTGTTGCGTAAACGCGCCCTAACACCGAGAAGCGACAACTCGCAATGACGACGTTCGAAACAGACCATGGCCCAACGTAGTTTTACTAGACTGTTTGGGATTGCCGCAGGGCTTTCTAAAGTCCGAATCTTATATTAAAAAGGATAAATTTTAATTCACCGGTGTTAAAATAAAAACGATACTGTCATTGAACTCCATATTATCATTTTCGCCATCTTGCAGCAAACGTAACGACTATCAGTAGGGCCAAAATCGGTCGCACGGGGTCGTAACAAAGTGGAGAGGCCAGAACGGAATTACAACCTAAAAAGGTACTCCTCGCATATTACGTTTCATTTATCTATTTCGTACTGCTTCTACTTATTGGCAAGCTGCTACAGCTGTACTGTTGCGAAATTATTATTGAAAGCCAGATAAGGAAGAAGTAGTGTAAAAGTCCGTATTATTTTTAAGGTGACGTCGTGCTTTCTCTTTTCATTCCCTTCATTTTAAAATCAGAAGTCAACAATGGCTATGCACAGTTGCACACCTCCCTGATGATCAGGAAGTACCGCCATGACAAGAAAGCTCTAAATTACTGGTTTACAAACTCAAGGAAAACTAGATGAATTACCAAGTGGGTGACATACCATGTAAAATGGTGTCGAAATACAAATTTTATTGATTTTTGCGACCGTGCACCTGGCTTTTATCCTTCTACTGCAACTCTTCCTTCACGAGTTTACCAACGTTAGCCCGGTGACTAAGCAGAAGCTGTTATCTGCCTGCAACTGCGCTCGTACAATTTTCAGCTTTACCAGTTGGGAAGTTTGATTTTTTTTATTTTTTTTTATTTCGTGGTGCCTTATGTAATCTTATACAAACCGCTCGAATAGATTTTGAATCTTACTGCAGAAACATAAAGAAATCTAGTAGAGAAGGAGCAGGTAGGAAATCCGAAAACCTCTCTGATGGCTAAGATTAACTTCAAAATAGGTCTGAGTAGGTCTTAAGACGGAACTCACATTTCAATGGCTGGCACAGACTGACAGGGACTCTGGCTGGATCCCATTTTCAGCCATAGACCTGGTCAGCTCTTTCAGATAACTGGGCTGATCTCAGCAATTGACCAGCTACAAAGCTCACCATACACGCCCTTTCTTCAACGATCATAAAATTCAGTTATTAACTTAATAAACTATTTTTGATAATTTAAAAAAAAAACAAAAAAAAAAAACATGTCCGGATACAGAAAGGGCAAAAGCAGATTCACTTGAAAATAAGGGTGATGAATTTATTGAGCGCTATCTAAATATACAGATACAAAAATAGTAAAACGTCACGCAAAATTATTAATACAAGGATTTATAGGTGCAAATGAAAAATTAGAAAAAATAAGTAAATAAAACACCTTGGCCTATGAGGATAAAACGCAGGAGGCGAGCATTGGGGATGGCTGCACCAACATTAA
Source organism: Lithobius niger (assembly GCA_023313725.1). Classification (NCBI taxonomy): domain Eukaryota; kingdom Metazoa; phylum Arthropoda; class Chilopoda; order Lithobiomorpha; family Lithobiidae; genus Lithobius; species Lithobius niger. The sequence continues at coordinate 6,396 of JAHWFP010114774.1, read as the reverse complement.
ACCTGCTAGGGACCAAAGGAGATGAATGACATGGCCAGTCGATGGAAAGGTGGAATACGAAAAGAATGGAACACAAAGAATAATTACACTAAATTTGTTTAGTAGGTTGGGTGGAGAGCAGCATTTATACATACGAACGGTGCCATAATTGGAATACAAAGCCGTATTTTCAGTGATGCACTTAGTGAATTACTACAAAGGTGCTAATCACCCTGTGCTGGTGTCTTGTCTGTAAGTACAATAACTTTAGAACTCATAGTGCAAGTCAATTGAAATTTGGCGTATGCATTCTATGCTTTACTTGCAGAATTAAGTCCGAATGAGATAAAATTGGAGCAAGGGAATTTCGGACTATTGAATTTCAAAGATCAAAATTCACCCATCATTAGGCCGAAACTGTTCACCATTCCAATAAATCTTCCAGAACTGAACGCAATGACATCACCTGAATCAGACATCAAATTAAAAAAGTGATACAAAAATGATATTATTAAGCCCTGTAAATACTTGATAAACAAATTCATTTAAGGGAACGGTGGGTAATTTGAGCTGATTATACAGGACGGAAAAGCCAATGGCTCAAGATGGGTTAAATAAAGGTCGTGTCAGTATGGCTCAGCGGTAGGACCTCGGCCTTTGATTTTAGAGGTCATGGGTTCGGTTCCCCACTCAGGCAGTCTGATAAAAGTCCAAAGGCAATGTAAATAGGTTTGCATCTGAATTTATTTAATTTGAGCTGGGGCAGAGGAAATGAAAATGTAACCCCAGTTTTTCCATGATTTCCTTCTTCATGACCGTAAAATTCCCCCACCATAGATCCAAAAATAATCTGCTACCCACAAAAGAACTTTTTCTAACTTCTATGGAGACAGCCCATAGATGATTTCTGGAGCAGTCTGCACTGACAACTGGAAGGAAAACAAGCCCTTTCTTGTTGTTGGAAAAAACTTTAACCTGTTAATTTGTGCATTTGTTCCTCCAACGATGTGTGTTTCTCTGGAAGTAACCGCAGGCGTCATAACCCTAATGCGCATCTGGTCTGTGCAGCCCTCTCTTATAAAAGTGCATTCGCGCATTCGTTGTCTATCATTTTTCCTCCAGAGGGTGTCCATATCGATCTGTTTCCCAACATTCGTCCTGAACATCTGCTAGCCATGCTTCTTGAACAAGAAAGATGTCCGACTCGCTCGCCGAGGACAACCCTGATGACTCTGAAACCCTTGCTCCAGTGCTTCAATCAACCATCACAAATGGGAATGCGAATGCGTATGTCACCGACGAGTTAGCCAATACAGCCGCAACTTTCCCTCTACAAGCTGGACAGCATTCGTGGACTTCAAGTCTGCATTTATCAACCTTTGAAGCGGACTTCCAGCAGGCTCGTGAGGTCTACACTTGTCTCAAGAACCAACGCAAACGACTGCTGGTAGCTGAGCGCTCACCTTTGGAACCTTTGAATCTGTCATCCTGCTTTTCAAGAGGAGTTCGCGCCATTCCTACTTGGAAATAAACCTGATGATGGATCAAGCCGTTGCAGAATTTGGTTTACCACAAGATTTCTGCCATGCCACCACCCTCCATCACTCTATCTGTCAAGGCCAAGTGGACTAATGATTGGGCCGCCACCACCTCCTCTTCCAGCCACAAACGCTCCTCTTCTGCCCATCTCCACTCGAAGAAATCCCATTCTTCTTCTCACTAACCACCGGCGATCGCTGCCAACCCGATTCTCGACGTTTCGGATCCTGACGATTTGAACCTCGACTCTGCATCTTTTCTGAATCAACGGACAGTGAATGTGAATGCGAATGCCATCTCTCACGTGATGACCCCCCTGCCCCTCCTCAGCTAAAGCCACGAATTCGAATGCGAATGCTCCACCACTCCCTGTACCAATGAATGCCACCACCCAATGCATTCGTTTCTCGGATCCAGCAGCAGACGACACTGCCAACATCCCTTTTGCTGAACTTTTAAAGACGGCTGAAGACATCATTCCCGATTGTTTTCTTTGCAAGCCATCGAAGTCTGCTGACATCCCGGTCATTAAACAGGGGACTGACAACCAGCTTCGGGTTCGCACTGCGTGAGAAGAACGTCAAGCATCAACCAATTGTGGACCAATCCATAACCCTACTAACCTGCTTGATGTGCAATGGTGGAACCATCTTGGCCGGGGCGACCCTCTAGAACTGGATAAAGAACTCCCTCCTGGATGTGAAACTGCTTTTTTCCACCCTTCAAGTAAAGGAGCCAACACTGCCAAGAAGTTCAACACCTACCAGGAACCCAAATTCCTTGCTGCTGAAGTGAAGATGGACTTCGGGACTGCTCTTCATCTCCCCAGACATGCCGAAATACCAACTTTTGTGATACTCGACACTGCCAAATGCATCCGTCTAGGCTTGTGCATTGCATCCCAAGGCGTTGTCTTAAATACAGCCGTTAACACATTATGCGAGAAGCTCTCCTCTGACCCGTCTGCATCTGAGATCAAAGCCCTCACAACTCGCATCCCACAACTTTTCCAGAAGACGTGCTTCGCCACCTACCATGCTCTTAACTGGTTCACTAGAAGTTTATTTAACAACACTCTCCTCATGCGTGGTATCACTATCGCCGCAACATCAAACTTAAATGACTCAACGAAGTCCAAGCTGCACAACCTCCCTCTCCACGAAACGAACACCTTGTTCCGTGGACCCATCCCCAACCTGGCTCCTCACCTGGATGTTTCCAGAAACCCCAAGCCTTCAAAGAACTCTGTCCCTTCAAAGAACTTTCCAAAGTCCTCTTCGAACAAACACTCAGGTAAACAGTGCACTACAGAAGTCTGGCCGAACAACAAACACAGTCGTCCAACGCCTAGATCCGTAAACCCGAATCCATCCAACCGTTTTGTTCCAACAAGTCCTTTTAAATTGAACCAATCTTCTCGAAACTACTCAACCAAATGCCAAAACATCAATAACAAGAGAACACCCACTGACAAAAAAAGTCGTCACTCTTCCAATGCCAGAAAAAAACTACACCAGAAGAGACCAATGACGCCACGAACTCTTTCCAACACCCAATAGGAGCCCGTCTGCCTGGGAAAAATTGACAAGCAAACAACAGGTCCTTACCATCATCAGAGAAGGCTTCCTTCCGACGTTCACCTCGAAACCACCTTTGGCTCTGTCTTCACCATGGGATTATGCATTTAAACCAACCCCAAGCTTATCAGCAGAAATCAACGAACACCTCCAAAAGAAGGCAATCCAACAATGCCACCACCTTTCGGACCAAACTTCTACAGCCACATCTTTCTTCGGCCAAAGAAAATAGGAGGAGAAAGAATGATCTTAAATATGAAGCCTCTAAACCATTACATGGAAAAACCCCATTTTAAGATGAAAACTTTGGAATTGATTCGTTTTTCCAATGACTCGACTGTACCAATCGACTTAGATGATGCCTATCTTCATGTCCCCTTACACATCTACATCCAACATCGCTTCCGTTCCTGTATCAAGGGTCTTCCAGTTCTGCTGCCTACCCTTTGGTTTGAATGCAGCCCCGAGGACATTCACGCTCATCTTGAAACCCATCCTGGCACATCTCCACCAGAACCAGATGGAAGCAAGCACATACCTTAACGATTGGTTACTAAACACCCAAGACCCAATCAGACTTCTACACAACAGAGACTACAACATCAAACTCCTCAACCAATTGGGTTTCGTCGTAAATCTCAAGAAATCAAGACTTTAACCAGCACAGGACTTCATCATCCTGGGAGTAAACTTCGACCTTACAACGGCAATGATAAGGCCCTCCTCAGACAGGATGGAAAACATCATTCGTCATGGACATCACTTCTGCAAACAATCAGACCATTGACTAGTGGAACTAAGTTCCCTGATCGGCAAGATGGATTCCATGGCAAACATAATCCCTTATGGCAGATGGATGACAAGTCCACTTCATCATTACAAAATCGACACGTGGGGAAATGGACCCTTACATCAGCACCACAACAGTCCCACTGGCCCATATTTTTCAATGGAAACAGTTCTTTGGTGAACCAGTGTCCACACTTTTTCTCAATCAGTTCCCCTCCACGAACCTCAACCGTAACTTTTTGTGCCAGCCGATGCCTCGCTGGAGGGATGGGGAGCCCACATCGGCCAACTAGAGGTATACGGTACCTGGTCAGAACAGGACAAAGACCACCTCAATGTCCTAGAATTCAAGGCAAACTCAACGCTATTCGATACTTCCAACACCTCGTCCTGGGAAAAGTGGTGCAAGTTCAAGCAAACAACACAACAGCAGTGGCTTACAACGAGAAAGAAGGCGGAATGAGATCACGCAAGCTGTGCAAGATAACGTCATCAATCTTTCTCCTCTGCATCAAACTTGGAACAACAGTCCTCTCCCTGCACATACCTGGCAGCAGAAATGTGATTGCAGACTCTCTATCTCGCACGAAACCAACTACAGGGGGATGGATGACAAAGAAGTCCATCTGCGAATTATTCTTCAACATCTGGGGTACACCAATGATAGACCTCTTCGCCACGAGGCACAATGCCAGACTTCCCCTCTTCGTAAGCCCAGTCCCGGACAAGAGGGCAATATCCGTAGACGCTTTGACCTTCCTGTGGGAGAACCTCTACGCCTACCTGTTGTCCATTCAAGCTACTTCCACAGATCCTGGAGAAGATCTCACAATCAGGCAGCCTCTTCCTGCTAATAGCAACATGGTTCCCGCTCCTTCTGAAATTTCTAGTCGACGTTCCAAGAATACTACCACTAGTGGAAGACCTTCTAACTCAACAAAAAGGAACCAAGACCCACCAAAACCTCAACACGCTACATCTGCACGGGTAGGTAATATCGTCAAACTTCTCAGAAAGGCAAACATTCATTAAGAAGATACATCCCGAATCACAAGCCTCGCAATCAAGAACTCCACCAACCGTGTCTACAACATCCACTGGACAAGTTGGTTTCATTGGTGTGACAGAAGGAAAGTCAATCCAATCGATCCCCCTACTGCCGAACTCATGACAATTTTGAACAATCTCTTCTCCGGAGGACTAAAGGGCTCCACGATCCTTGTGTATTGCTCAGCACTCAACTCGATATTCAAAGCTTCAGGAAGCACCCATCTACTTGACGAATACAATATTTCTTCCTTAATCAAGTCTTTCGAAAGTGAACGTCCAGCAACAAAGCGAACTTTGCCTGACTGGGACCTGTCCATCGTCCTAAACACATTTCTAAAGGAACCCTACGAACCGCTCCTCAACAGCCCCATGGCTATACTAACCAGAAAGACAGTCTTTATCACCACGTTAGCCTAAAGCCTCTGACGCAGCGAGATCCAGGCACTCTTGGCTGATCCAGCATACTGTGTCTTTGCTTCAGACAACACTTAGGCCACACTAATGCCAAGAGATGATTTCCGTGCCAAGACACAACGACTGTGTGAATCGACCAAATTCATCGTCATTCCGGCTCGAACACACATCGCTGGACAAGAACCCCAATGTCACCTTTGTCCCGTCCGTGCATTTCGATACTACATCTCCAGGACAACCACTGAAGGTCTACAGAAAGGAAGAACTCAAGTTTTCCTACCCTATGAAAGAGCCTTCGGTGAAACCTCTGCAGCCACCATATCAAAATGGATTCGAGAAACTATTCAAGGCGCGTACGAAGACTCCAACATAACTGCAACAACGAGGGCATCAGAGTCACAGCGCACGAGTTAAGGGAACTCACCACCTCCAAGGCATTCTACAACTTCGTTCCAGTCCTGGACATCCAACTGCAGCTTCACGGCGAAATAGCTCCGTCTGAACATACCATAACTACAGAGAGATGACGAAGCAAGACAATAGACTACATCGTCTGGGCCCCATCGTAGCTGCCAGGGTGTGTGGTCCAGCCCCCTTAAGCACTCAGAAAACGAAGAAAGAAGCAAGACTACATCTCTAAAATCAACGGCCCTTTTTAAGGCCACCATAACCCACGAAAGAAACCAAATTGCTGTTATCCTGTTTTCTGAATAAAGAGCAAAGTTGGTGAAACTTTTTGAAGGAAACAGCCGGCTCGTAACTCTGAAGAAACCGTCAGGACGGTGTCCGCCACCAGACTCTGACGAGGTCTAACAGTTAATGCAAAAATTAACAGGTTATAGTTTTTTTCCAACAACAAGAAAGTCAATTTTGCCGGCCCCCCCATTAAGGCCAGCTCAAAATTGTTTCTTTTGTATGGAAAAATATACAGGGTGTTCGGAAATTGGTGTCAAATATTTTGAGGGTCCGCTGTGTGATCAAAGATAAGAAGAAAAAGTCCTATAAACATGGGTCCGGAAATGCACCAGTCTTTAGTTACAGCCCCCCC
>JAHWFP010114772.1:0-10746 GCA_023313725.1 Lithobius niger | reverse complement strand
TTTTCATCCATGTGCTTCTGGACATGGGCTGATAACACCGTTTCCTCACTAAAAGTCGCATCACATAGGGAACATTTGAAAAGTTTCATTCCAGTGTGTATACGACTGTGAACAACCAGGCTCATTTTACGGGCAAAGGCTTTGCCACACACACCACACATGTAGGTATTGTCTTGGTCGGGTGGAGAAGTGGTTTGGTCACTCATCGTACAGTATATTTATCGTCTCTCGTAAAAGATTGCCAACATAGGTTTTCTGACGAAAGTACCACAGTATTTCGAACAACCATTCAGCAATTTTAGCACACTTCGAACATGTTTACCATACTGCAAACATAAAAAAATAAGAGCCAACTTTTAAGTTCACACCAATGATTGCCTGGTATTGGAATAAACTAGATAAAGTAGATTTGAGCATGGGCCTTCGAATACAGGGCTATTGGCCCCAGAATCTACTTACATGTTTTAGAGAAGGTCATTCTGAAACAACAATAGAGGAAATAAATGCTCATTAAACGTGCAAGAAAAACTTAAAGTGCGGAATAAAAATTAAAAGAAACAGTGTGCCGATTTATAAAATTAGCAGCTGCAGCACGATGCGCCGCAATGCAAATGATTTCCTTTCCGAGGTGTTGTGATCGAGTTGTGATTCTAGTTTGGGTCGGTGGGGTTCTGTTTCTAAATTAGAGGGATGTCTGAGGAAAGTGAGGAAAACTGTTTCTTAACTCGAGGCGACTGATCCAAACTACTCCCACTTTACAAAAGCGTGAGTCATGGAGCTGAGATGTTGCTGAGGACAGGGAGGCAAGTTTTTTCTCGCTCACTTACTGATCCAACATGGCTGCCATTAGTAGCTGAGATGTTCGTGTTTCTAAACTGTAGGAAGTGAGATATGGAAAATGTCTAATTTTAGACACAAAATCCAATTAAACAGAGATTAATAAGCATTTGTATTATGTTCTTACTAACATTACTCTCGCTGAAAATAGATGTGGCAGCGATTATTGCTAATTTTTCTAATGTTGAGAACGACAAGTGAGGCAGTGGTGTTTCTAAACTGATCGGTTTTGGGGACGTTGAGGAGCGTGGCTAATAGGAATCCATCTCACTCTTAGAAACACTGTTTAGAAACACGCCCTGGGCGACGGCGTTCTTCTTCAGGCGGCGTCCTTCGTCTCCAGCCGCACGCGAATGCACGGATTAGAAGGAATAGAGCTCCGCCATCTTGGTGGCAAGAGATGTCAGGGTCGCACTTTCTTTTGCCAGCCCTGACAGCGTCTCACACCTTTTGCCAGCCTGCAGCGCTCCCAGTGGCGTGGTGGCTTAATTTTCTAGGTGGGGCCAGCTCAAAAATGGCACCCCACTAAATAATTTCCCCCCCTCTCCCCATCTTCTGGCCGAACTGGCTTGAACACAAACTACCCGAAAATACCATTTTCTTCCTAAACGAATTTCAGTAAAGTAACGCAGATCACTTTTTTATTTCTGATTTATTGACGTAGTAATTAAAATAACGATAAGCACTTTTCATTGTACAGTAGTTAGAGGCCGAAAAATGCAAAAAAGAATGCAACGTTTCGGCTCCCAGATAGGAGTCGTTACCAAGCAACGAAAATAAAATAAAACAAAATAAGGAGGAAGCTTCGTAATTGTATTACAAAAGACCCATAAACGGACGAGAGAAAACAAGCCATTACAATTCGGATATGCTAAATGTATTGGAAAAAATTAATAGCAGAGTGGTTTAGAAAGAAGCAGGAGACTACCCATCGTAACCGTCGTGAAAATGACGTCAGTGCTAAAATACTCACAGCGACTGGTTATAAAACGGGGCAATGTGACTGCATGGGTTGGAATTCGGTGACGTGGAATGTCGGGAATAATTTAATGTAGGCTTATAAGTACAGGGAAGTGTAGTAGGAAGGAGGTGGTTGTGCACAGGTGGCTCTGTGAGGCTAATGCAAAGTGTTTCTAAATTAATTAGCCTCATAGAACCCCCTGTACACAACCATCTCATTCCCGCTTCCTTTACATACAATCCTACCTTAAATTATTCACGACAGTTCACGTCACCAAATCCAAGCATTTTCTGGAATGCTTTCTGCTCAATTCCACTCGTGCTCAAAATGTTTAAGTGTCACTTCAGCACTAATTTCTCTATATTTTAATAAAGTTATTCGTGGCTGAATTGGCTGAATGCCCTCATTGTTCACCTGGAACTGGTGCCTTCTCTTTTTTTATTTCTATTTTCAGAACCAATAATGTAGTTTTAATAATGACTACTTTTGATAGGCGAATGGCTACAGAATGAATATTGCATTGTGGAAATGGCATATATGGATATTTCTTATTTCAATGATTTTAAGGATTTGATCTTTTAAAGGGGGGCTAAAAAACACTGTTTTTTTAATTTTCTAGTATAATAGAAGAAAGCACCTTTAAGTCAATGTACAGTTCATCTGCTAGAAGCAGCTGACAGTGAACTGATTATTATTATTTGAGCTGATCATTACAAAAACGGGTGCACATTAAGGAGTGGTTAAGTTAATTTATTAAGTTATTAATGAAGTGTTTGTCCCAAGTTTAATAAATGTTTTGAGATATGAGAACTATCAAATTTCATCTTTTTTTTTTAGCTCCAGGAGGAGCAGAAAGTTGTAAGTACATCATCGTTTCTACAGGCCTTTATTTTATAGAAAGAAGCTTGTATGGTACTGTTGTAAAATTCTTTCTCAAAAGAAAAAAAAGAATAATGATAAATCACCGGGAATAGATGTGGAGACAGCAAGCCAAAAAAAGGTGCACAAAACATAGCATTAGAAACATACAACGTTTTGGGGCTTTCTGCGCCCCGTTATCAAACAACAACAAAAAAGATTTAGCCTTTCGTTTTCATTCTCTGTTAGTTTTCCCAAATGTATTTAGTTGCAATGACTTAAGCTTTTCAGTTAAGTTTTATTTATTTATTTATTTTTTGTTGCTTGATAATGGAGCTCGAAATGTTTCTAAATCTAATGCCATATTTTGTGCACCTTTCTGGCTTGCTCTCGTCAAACTTTTGCTACACGAAGTAAGGCGCGATCTTGTCTAGCATTTAGCATCCAGCACCCTGTTGCTTTTAACGATAGTATGGCTCAGCGATTCCCCACTCAGATAATGTGACATATAAGTCCAAGAGGCAACGTAAATAGGTTTGCATCTGGTTTTATTTAGCTTTTAACGACAAAGCAGCCCTTAGCAAAAAAACAACAGCTGCATTGCTAGTAATTGGAAAACCAAGGCAAAAGTTTCTACAATAACGCGCACGCTAATTTATATTTATTAAATACTGAACATTAAAGAGGGATGACGTGCCCTTATTGACACGTGCGCTTATGAGAACCTATGTATTTTGTTTCACGGTCCTACACTCCTGGTCCTTACTATACAGCTTCGGATTGAATGACTTCGAATTAGTATATACCAAGCAAGAAAGTTTATAGAATTGTTTGAACCATAGCAGAAAATCGAAACGTCATTGCAAGCAGCTGAAAAAAGGAAACAATACAGAGAAATGTAAAACCGAAACCCAAGCCTAAACTGTTAACTGCTCTACGATAACTTCTATAAACTAGGCCCAGGAGCAAATGTATCGGACGTAAAGCCTGGTGTATGGGTGATTGACTCGATATTCACTACAAAATAGAAATATGCTAATAATTGTATTTACCTTTCCAATCCGTGCTGCTCCAGTAGCTAAACAAACGTAACGGCAACGCCATTAACATCGAACAAAGTGGGAACGTCTCCCTCCATTCATAGGTGTGCATCGAAAATATTCTTTACAGGTGTACATGAACATTTTTTGGAAGCGGTGGCGGCGTAAATTGGCGCGCCGATATTCGCAGAACACACTGGCGAGCTTCAATAATTTTTGTTAAAAATTTTTTTTTATCTGTAATTAACAGTTCACTATAAAAAATTCGTTTATTATTAAAAACAAACTTAATTAATGAATATTTGCTTATTTGTTGGTCGATTCCATTATCTTGTGTAACGGCACTTTATACTGCAATTTTTAAAACAAACGAGCGAATTGTTAGCCGTGGCAACAGCAGCGGCACGTCACCTCAGTGGCAGTGCACGTGGCGTTTGAGTTTTGGCCAATTGCGGTGGCTTGTGTTGCACCGTGGTGCACAGCACGGTGGTGCACACCTCTGCCGCTGCCGCTCTACGCATTGGTCGTTTCTAAGAGAAAGGGCTGATCCACGTATGGGTGGAGGGAGGATTGAATGGTTAAGGGCACGTTTAAGCAACCACTCGGTTTTGCATTCTCGCAGCTAGAAGCTGGAAATCACCTCAAATTCCAAAATGGCTGCGGTTTTATGTGTGCCGCCTCGCAACGAAAACAGCAAATAACGTGAGTTCAGAAGTGTTTGGGAAAATTTTTTCGTCATGAGGAATTCTTTATATTATTGGCACGGATTATAAGACTGCAAGTAATTACTCAAACGATGTCTGATTTAGCTAATTCATTTAGCTTTGTTACCATGGCAATGTCACCTTTGCCATCGCGATTGAGTTCTAGCTGCGAGAATGCAAAGGCGAGTCGCTGTGCATAAACGCGCCCTAACACAGACAACGATACGACGGGCAGAGAATCTTTGACTAGCCGGCATTGCTTTGTTGCTTTTATGCAAATAACCCGCTGGCAACACAAAAAAAAAAAAAAAACTTCTACACTCACAGTGACAGAACTCAGGAAACTTGTAAATTTGCGATGGATTATTTTCAAGACATTGTATTTATTAACTGATTTAAGAGAGGTCATTTAACAAATAGCTGTAGCTGCGTTTGCGACCATGCAGATTTGCATTATATTTTCTCCTACGGTGGCGCCCCCTTTTGCCGTGCCAGGAGGGGCCATGGCCCCCGCGCCGTCGTCCCCCCCCCCCCCCCTCCGGTCACTACGCCACTGAGCGCTCCGAACGAGCAACGCAGGAGAGAGAAGACTCGGCATCACAAGAGAGCCACGTTGAGTCGTTACGGCTCTCCTCCCGCAAAAGTTTGCATTAAATGCACTCGAAACTTAAGATTGAGTTTGTCTACTCAATTTATGCTCAGAGGGGGTCGCTATCCAGGCACTTGTTTCGACCCCTCTGGCAGAGAGCGATGATGATGATGATGATAATGATGATGATGATGAGATGATTATTATGATGATGAGATGATTATGATGATGATGATGTTGATGATAATAATAATAATAATAATAATAAACCATACGCGGCCAAGGGCGTCCCATGAGGCCGGAAGGAAGCAGCTTCAGAGAGAGGTAGATCTCTTGTCATAAATTTTTTTCCAGAAATCTGGGCAAGTTTCCCTTGCAAGATGTTTGGGGAGGGTGTTCCAATAGAGCAGCGGCAAGTGACGTCATACTGGCTACGAGACAGCATCTGGAGGGCATAGCTACAAGGGGCACTCTATTAAAATGTAAGGGAAAACAACGGCATTTCTAGTCAAGACAGTGCTTTGAGAGCGGTTTTCTTAGGCTTAAAAAAACGTTGTTTTCTGCAACAACAAAAATCGCGCGTTATAGGCTTTAGAAATCCAGTCTAATAGCATTGGCTTCAGTAAGACGACCTTCTTTTCCCCCTCCAGTGCCCCTTGCAGCTAACCCAGTTACTGGATCCACCATAGAGTTACATACAATAATAGTACATTATGTCACTGCTCTATTTGTCACAACTCTGTTGGAAAAGAATTGGTTACTCTTTCTGCAGTTTAAACGAATGTCCTCTTGTGTGGGAGAGGCTCATCTTGAATAGGTCACCTGGGTTCCTTTTGTCAATACGGTTCATAATCTTAAATGTTTCCAGAACGTCACCTCTGAGTCTGCGATCAACAAGGGTGGAGATACCCAGGATCTTAAGTCCATTGGTCATAAGGTCAGCAACGCAGAGACGGAATCAATCCTGTAGCACGATGTTGAACAGCCTCAAGTACTTGACAGTCGAATCCTTATTTTATCAGACACTTGACTACGCTGCTTGCGCGTTGAATCCTTATTTAATCAAACACACGCAAGCAGCATAGTCAAGATGGGGTCTGACATATGTGGTATAAAGAATTCTCAAAGTATGAGGATTGAGAAAACAGAAAGTTTGTATGATGGAACCAAGGGTGTGGTTAGCCTTTTTCGCTGCTGCAATGCACTGAGTGCCAACTTTCAGGTCCCCGGTTAAAGTCACCCCCAAGGAACGGATCGACTCGACCGGAGCAATAGTTCTCTTATTGATAGTATACTGGAACTGTTGGTTGAGGAACCCAACATGCATTACCTCGCATTTGTTGACGTTGAAGGTAAGCTTATTTTTGGACATCCAGGTGTTCAGGGCGTCGAGATCATCTTGAAGGGCTTGGTGGTCTTCATCAGAGCCAACCTCCCGGAATAGCTTCGCATCATCAGCAATAAGGTTGCAATAGCTGGTCAAATCATTGATCGTATCATTAACGTAAATGAGGAACATGACAGATCCTAGCACAGTTCCCTGGGGAACACCGCTGGTGACACTTGTCCACGTAGAATAGAAACCGTTGATCATGACACACTGCCGGCGATCCGTCACAAAGCCGATGATCCTATCCAACAGTCTACCAGAGACAACGGTACTCGCAAATTTAGAGAAAAGAATATTGTGAGATGTAGAGCCGAATGCTTTAGAGATGTCAAGCGCAACGATGTCGCATGGGATGCCTCGGTCAAAACATTCTGTCCAGTAGTCAGTGGCCTCAATGAGATTGGAGACGGATGTAAGGCCTCTCCTAAAGCCATGTTGTCTAGCGAGACGGGGACGTAGATGCCAACTGCACTATGCTAAACAGCAGCAGGTTTTACGCTAATAAAATAATTTAAACCGGTGAAATGAAATTGTCTGGCGGGATTGATGCTGAACGAGTTAAATTAACGATATAAACGCGTGAATTCGTTCTGCAAAATCGTAAAATACTCATTATTGTTACTGCAGTTAACGGCAAAAACGCTGTACAAAATTACAGTCTACAGTTGCTACGGTACTAACTTATAAAGGATGACCAATAAAAAAGGCACGAGCTGAAAAATTTCTCAGTTCATGCTGTCTTTCTAATTTTTGTTTGGTTATAGTGAAAATAGGGACCACTTTTCCGTGACCGTTCACGTTCAGGTGGTCACCACAAAAGGAGCCCGGGCTGCATGGCCATCGGCTCTAGAGACCAACTACACCATAAAACTCTCCTCATTAAAAGCGTCCTGCCGCTTTTACAAAGGCAAATTAGAGCATTATTTAAATGTAAATATTTGTTTTCTTTGCAGGGTCTCCTGACGTCGAGGGCCACTGGTATGCTGCCACCCTTGCCACCCTGTAGCTACGCCGCTCCATGATGGAACAAACGATGGACTATTTAGTCTAACAAATGCTGTGAGAACGAGTTTCTTAGGGTGGGTTTTCAAATTCACCCTCCTGTGGCGTCACCACCCCAGAAAAGTCTTTGCTTGATGCTGTTCCATTTGTAAATCATGTCAGTATGAGCTTGCTCACATGATGGCCGCATGCTGTATCACAACAACGAAGATTCGATGCCATACAGGTGAAATAGGGGTGAATACGAGTAAAAAGCCAATAAGGTGCACAAGTATACAATAAAAATGCGACGTATTGAGTCGGATGACTTTTTTTCAAGCATTACTTAGCACTAGGCTTAAAGTCAAAACATGAAGAAACACTGGGCGAACCCACAAATCACAACCAGAGCATACAATTTTAACAACTAAAAATGAACATAAGCTAGATTTATCTTACAAAGACAAGCTGGCCAATCCTTCCCCTCCCCAATCTACACACGGCACCCGTACGTCCGTGATTGGGTTGCATCATCTGAGAATGACTCCAGAAAAAGGAAACATGTTTCCAAACAAAAGTCCCCGCCAACAAAGAAACGTCGTTCAACCTCGAATCGGTGGGTTTACAACGTCTTCTCAGCTCCATTATCCACCCTGATGACGGCCTTAATTCTGCATCTGCCCTTGGAACTCGACCCCTACGAAGACTCCTTGCAAGACGCCTCCTATTCTACTGCAATCCCCATTTTCGATCTTCTTAAAGCAGTAGAAGCCATCATTACGGACAATTACCTTTACAAACATGGACTAGCCACCACCTCGAACAAAGCAGAAGGCCTTTCAACTGGCTTCGGTTTCCGAGAAAGAAACAACAGGGAAAGAGCAAGGATTGGCCAACCCACAACCGTGCTAACAACATTGCTACGCACAGGTGGCTCTCTTCTAGGAAAGGGTGAACCCCTTGATCTTGATAAAAACGCCCATCTACTCGTCCCGGCCGGGAATAATAGTTCTTCCATTCATCAGGTGATGGTGCAGCAAACCTAAGACAATTTGAAACCTACCACCAATCCGAATTCCTTGCCACAGAAGCAAAGATGGACTTTGGAACTGCACACTTCATCACCAAAAGGGCCGACGTGCCAATGGCAGTCTCAGGATTTTACGTTTAGGCCTACGTGCAGCACCCCAGGCTGATGTCCTCGGCACCACAATCAACGCCCTGTGCGAAAGGTTAGCCCTGGAATCTAGCAGACGGAATATCAAGCACCTACACTTTTTAATCTCCGAATTGTTTAAAAAGATGTCTTTTGCCACCTTCCATGCTTTCAACTGGTTCACCAGGGCTCTGTTCAACTCAAGTCTCCTGCTCCATGACATCGCCCTCAGTGCAACATTGAACCTGAACGCTTCCACCAGACACATCCTACGCAACTTACCCCTCCACGAATCTGACACTCTGTTTAGGGGCCTCATTCCAACCTTGGCACCGCACTTGGACATGTCTTGCAAACCGAAACCTCCTAAGCGCAACTCTGACCAACTCTTTCGAAAGCCTCAACCCACAATCCCTTCGTCATCTCAATCACAGATTCAATAAACAAAAACCCAGTCCAACTAAACCCAAGACAGGAACTCCCAATCCTCTCGGAAAAACAATCAGTCTTTTCGAGGGTACAGCCACAACAACAACAGAAATCGCCGCAGCTCCACACCGGATAACCGTAGCGAATACTCCACGTCCTCCAACAAAAGTAGATCTCGTCACCGCCAATGACTACACCCATGTCAGGCCGGTCAGCGGATGCCTCCAATTTTTCCAACCGGCTTGGAAACGGATCGCATCCGGCAAAACGATCCTCTCCATAATCTCCCTTGGCTTTCAGCCCTCCTTCATAACAAAACCCCTCCTCCAAGCAACACCTCCATGGGAATTCGCAACCAAGCCTTCACCCGCTCTGACGTCGGAAGTAACCGAGCTCTTCAACAAAAAGGCCCTCCGTCTCTACCCAGACAATTCCAAGCCTGGCTTCTACAGCTCCATTTTCCTCAAACCAAAGAAGTCCGGCAGCAAGACGATGATTTTCAACCTCAAACCACTCAACAAATTCATGGACAACAATCACTTCAAAATGGAAACCTTGGACTCCATTCGACTTTCACTCAAATCCAAGGAATGAACGATTCCCATCGATCTAGAAGATGCCTATCTACATGTTCCGTTACACTCGGCTTTTCTCCACTACTAGCGCTTCATGTACCAAAACAAAGTATACAAATTTCAAACCCTTCCATTCAGGCTCAACACTCCACCCCAAATTTTCACACTAGTCCTAAAACCTGTATTCAGTCATCTTCATTGCCATCAAGTCACCACAAATGCTTTCATTGATGACTGGCTGTTCAACAACAAACAGCAAGTCATCGAGGCTGTGTACTCCACAACAGGAAATTCGCCCCATCAACCTCCTGTACAGCGTAGGGTTTGGCATCAACTGGAAACAGTCGAGACTCGTCCCCTCCCGAATTTTCACCATCCTCGGAGTGTAATTCAACTTAGAAAAAGAAACCGTGACATCATCATCCGAACGAAAGACCGATCTCTTAGCTCATGGCCAATCCTTGTCCAAAACGCCCAACCACTCGCTCACATCTCTAAATTCACTCGTAGGAAAACTGGACTCAAAGGCCAACTTCTTACCCTATAGCAGACGGATGACTTGCCCCCTCCACCACTTGCGCATTGACACTTGGGGCTCTTACCATCCAACATCCAAGGCCACCAAGCCCTCCAACTCAAATTTCCCATAGGAATGCCTGCATGGGTGGACGGACGAAACCAACTTTGCCAAATAGGTCCCTATACGAACCAAACTCTGGGGCTCTTCGACCTGACGGATTCATCCCTGACGAGATGGGGAGCTCACATCCAAAACCACAAGACGTCTGGAACCTGGCCTCCTGGCACATCCGACCACATCAACATCCTGGAGATGAAGGCAATCTTCAACGCCCTCCATCACTTCCGGCACCTTGCAGCAAACAAAATAGTCCAAGCCCAAGCCACGGCTGTGGCCTACATCCGGAAAGAAGTTGGAACCCGCTCTCACCCTCTGCATCACATCACTTCGGAAATCTTCAAGCTTTTCCAGGAAATCAACACGACTCTCCAGCCTCTCCACATTCCAGGCAATCGAAACATGATAGCAGATGCCCTATCTCGCAACAAACAACCCTCAGTGGAATGAGCGCTCAAGACATCAATCTGCAAATATCTCTTCAACATCTGGGGCAAGCCCATGTAAGCGATTTTTGTTTAGGCTTGCTGTTAGTGACCATTCAGTCCTTGCTTGTCCTGTTGCTCAAGCAACAAAGCTTATTATTATT
>JAHWFP010114728.1:63164-97531 GCA_023313725.1 Lithobius niger | reverse complement strand
CCCCCCCCCCCCTCCACAAAAAAAACAACTACTGTACGTACATCTCTGTGGAGAGCACCAAACATTATCAATCGGGGTATCCTCGCCATTAAAAATGAGGGATTTAATGTGTTTGTTTTCTACTCTTCAAGCAAAGAAGCTTAAAACGTAAAAGTGGGGGAATCCTTAGAATTCGGATGATCACTTGTTTCATTGGCCGAAGCGGCGAGAACAACATTACTGTACTCAACCCACACATTTGAATTTGGTTGCTTATTTGTTTGTTTGTTTGTTGCCTTTGTCTAACGCTCCAGCTTCCACAAAAATCATCGCATAAACTTGGTTTTGATTTGGAGGTAAATCTCCACCTCAGATTCTTTGTAGTTTTAAGTGTTAAAGACAAAAATCCTTGAAAACCCAACTTCTAAAAAACAATAACTTAGAAGTCTTAAAAGTTATATTACAGCGGGCAAGCTCTGCCATTCATTAGTTGCTATCCCCCTGTTACGATCTCCCTTCCAGAATGTAATAACATTTATTGATAAAAACAACAACGTTTGTGATGCGAAAAAGTACTGTAATCACAAATTCAAATTGAACATTCGCATATCTGTACAAGGTGACCTTGAACACCATTTGGAGAGTCCACATTTCGGGGTTGACAGACGACTTCTTGTTAATACAGGGGTTTGTTAAATCACTTGATGACTTAAATCTAAAGGTGACATTGTGATCCTTTGTTCACGTTTACTGTTCGGTAGTTCTCTTCCCTAAGTATGGAGTATCCAGACATCGAACTGGCAGACATGCACTACATGTATGGTCTTGCAAATGGAAATGCATTGGAAGCACGACGTCTCTACGCTCAAAGGTATCCAGACAGGAATTTGCCATGTGCTAGAACGTTCAGTCGTATCCACCAGTGCTTATGGGAAACAGGCTCATTTGGGAGACGGACATCGGATGCTGGAAGACCCAGAACTGTGCGAACTGTTGGCTTGGAAGACAGAGTTCTCCAGCACATAGCAGAAAATCTATCGGATAGCACACGACGCATTGCACGCAGAGAGGGTGTCAGTAATTCGACGATTTGGGACATTTTGCATCATAACCTGCTATACCCCTACCATTTGCAACGTGTCCAAGGTCTTGGCGAGGCCGACCTTCCACCACGACGAGCATTCTGTGTGCGACTGAATCATGAATGTGGAGCAGACGCTCATTTCCTGCCGTCTATCCTGTTTACAGATGAGGCTGGCTTCACACGTGATGGCATATTCAACTATCACAACAACCATCTTTGGGACCATGCAAATCCGCACGAGGTACAACAATCTAGACATCAACAACAATTTAGTCTAAACGTTTGGGCTGGAATTGTTGGTGATCATTTGGTAGGGCCTTTTTTTCTACCTCGACGCCTAAATGGAGAAACCTACCTCCATTTCCTCCAGTGTGACTTGCCCCAACTACTGGAAGACGTTCCCCTGGCAGTCAGGACACGAATGTGGCTTATGCACGATGGTGCACCTGCTCACTTCACCCTTTTGGCCCGACATTACCTTGATGGAAGCTTTCCTGACAGATGGATTGGACGTGCAGGCCCAATAGCATGGCCTGCTAGATCTCCGGACTTAAACCCGTTAGACTTTTATCTTTGGGGACACTTAAAGTCACTCGTGTACAGTACACCAATTCCCAATGCTGATGTACTTCGCCAAAGGATTGTGGATGGATGCAACCAGATTCGCACGACCCCTGGAATCTTTGAACGGGTTCGTTGGTCCATGGCGCAGCGGCTTTGGAACTGCATCGAGGCAGAGGGGGGTCATTTTGAGCACCTACTATGATAAAACGCTTACGTTTAGTTTGTTTTCCGTCGTATTTATCTTTTTGAGTTGCTTGTCACAGAATGTTCTGGAGAGGAGGTCTTTTGCGGATGCGTATTGCAGTTAATTGCAGCAGAGCCGCAAATGCAATGATACTCAGTAAAACTTTGAGTAGCCATCTTCTGTTTACTTAATGATGTTTCATTTCTCGATTGTTTTCAATCACACAGTAATGTGATACGATGTGTTTTTTCTGGTATGTACAATTTGTTTCATTAAAGTACAAGACCAAAGCAGTTACTCCTCTCTTCCCCCACGTTTGATCCCCCCCCCCATAAGAAAATTACCTCTCCCTCTGATAAGTTGTTCGACCCAATACTGTATTATGAAGTACTGAAATACCAGGTATGATATGGCACATATCCTGAGTTTGGAATGGAAATGGTGAATCATTACGAGGTATTTAAGAACGGTTTACCCCAAACCTGGGGGGGGGGGGGGCTGTAACTAAAGACTGGTGCATTTCCGGACCCATGTTTATAGGACTTTTTCTTCTTATCTTTGATCACACAGCGGACCCTCAAAATATTTGACACCAATTTCCGAACACCCTGTATATATATCCACCCATACTTTCCCCGTTATTATTGTTTTGTTCGGGCAAATACGTGTATTTTTAAAATCTTCATATTTATATATCTTCATATGTATATATATATATATATATGAAGATTTAAAAAATACACATATTTGCCCGAACAAAACAATAATAATGGGGAAAGTGTTTAACAGTAAAGACAACGGTAAACGGTCAACAACAAAAAGTTAATTTTGCCGGCCCCAGGCAGGCCCGCTAAAAATTGTTTCTATTGCTAGGAAAATACTACACCTGTTAAATTTTGCATCTATGCTCTGCTTGATGCTTCTTTACCTTGAGATTTTGAACTTCGGTGATCCACCCAGCTGCACAACCCAACCGCACAGTTGCGGCCCTCCTTATCAACAGAGCTCGCTCGCCACATCTATTGTTCTTTCTCGATATGTCAGAACGTGACTCAAGAGAGGAGGTAGGGTTGGTCTGTATAGTATTTTCCTACAATTTTTAGCCGGCCTGACTGGGGGGCCGGCAAAATTAATTTTCTATTGCTAGATAATAATATGCCTGTTAATTTTGAATTAACACTAGACTTCGTCCGTCTAGGTGGTGGGCACCTTCTGAACGGGTACCCTACGGTTGTCAGCTGGGATCCCCAGGTTAGGTGTTGAAAGTCCGTTTGAAGTTTTCGGTTCACTGGGGAACAGGTTAAATTCAAGTTGATTACTTGAAAAGTAATGAATTTAGTTCCTGTTGGGCTTCCTGGTGGTTGTCATGCTAGTTCTTTTGTCGGGTGGTTTCGTCCAGTTTCAGTGACTTCATTATTTTGCACCGTCTTGCATTTGGTTACGTTTTTTTTTAGAAGGTTGGATCTAATTTGCCAGGTGAGGAAGCGTTGGAGGAGGTTCGTGAAGCCGAGGGTTGGTGATGTCCCTAAGTTCTCGGGTGTTGATTGGGGTTTGTTGTTACCCTGCTTAGTGAGGTGGTGTTCTTCGGGTAGTTGGTTCGTGCAGGGAATGCGTGCATGAACATGGTGCGAACGCCGTGGCGAACGAAAATGTTCGAGGCATCTTGGTGGATCAAATGTCAGGGCAGGTCTTCTCTGGTTTTCAAGTTCGGAAACGGGATGCGAACGTAACTCCGGAGGCGAACGTGAATACGAACGCGAGCGTAGAGCGAACAACGAGGCAAACGCGAACGTTCTGATTTGAGTCTTCTTTCATTGGTGCGTCTGAGTGTCGTGAGCGGCGACGGT
The DNA here is from genome assembly GCA_023313725.1 of Lithobius niger. Taxonomy (NCBI): domain Eukaryota; kingdom Metazoa; phylum Arthropoda; class Chilopoda; order Lithobiomorpha; family Lithobiidae; genus Lithobius; species Lithobius niger. Next base: position 93,873 of record JAHWFP010114728.1, on the reverse strand, counting down.
GGAGATTGGCTGGAAGAGTGTCGTTCTTTGGTGTGACTAGGTGGCTTCCTGTTTTGTTTGGAGAACGCGAACGCCACTGTGAATGCCATTGTGGTGTTGGAGACTGCCAGGAGAGGTGGGGTTCTTGGGCTTCAAGGTTCGTGAAGGAACAGCGAACGTTATTGCGAATGAGAACGTTCTTTGGTTCGACTTGATGGCTTCCTCTTCAGAGTAGGGGGGAGGGCCTTTCCGTTTAACCTGGTGGTTTTCGAGACTATCCCTACCCTGTGGACTTCAATGGATCCGTGGTGTTTCCGTTTCCTCTACCCCCACGCCGTCATGGCTTTCTGTTTCCTTGGAGGCGGTAGGGGGTGGCGGGTCCATGGTCCAGGCGAGTTTGAAGAACATCGATTGGCTGCAACCCGGTAGAAAGAAGCGGTGTGAGGCGGCCTGAAAGGTGTCCAAACGGTTACAAATGTGAAGCGAATATGAACGCACAACGAACACAAACGTGATCACCAAGGCGAACGCGAACCGAACGAGAAGCACAACGAACTTGAGGAGACATTAATGCAGATGTGAATGTATTTGTCCAGACAGCGCGTGACGGCGTTGACCATCGGGTGGAGGGAGGGCGCTTCCGTCGCCAGCTCGATCGGTTGCAGGAGGTTGAATGGTTAGGGAGTCAACGTTGTAGGCCTCAAATGAAACATGAACGCAGAATGAACGCAAACGTAGATGCCGAGGCGAATGAGAAGGAAACAGGAACGTAGATGCAAACGTTATCGTCCAGGCAGCGCATGGCGTCGTTGTCGCATGCGAACGTCGGGTGGAGGAAGGGTGCTTCCATCGGCAGCATTTTTGGTTGCAGGAAGCGGAACAGCGAAGCATGGGAGTCTAGCGTCGTATGCCTAACGAATGGCGGGAGACATCAGCCGGAACGTAGGTAAGAAAGTAAGATCGGCTTGAGAACAATGGATGGGAATACTTTCGAGCGAGCTATATTTATAAGGAGGGCCGCACCTGTGCGTTTGGGTGTGTAACTGGGCGGATCGCCACGGTTCAAAATTTCAAGGTAAAGAAGCATCAAGCGGAGCATAGATGCAAAAATTAACAGGTATAGTATTTTCCAGCAATAGAAAACACAGCTTTCATTAAATATCTGATCAGAGCTACAAGAAGAGTTTTTATCGTAGATTACCTCAATATAAACAAGTCCTTGGAGCACGATTTATCCGTAGAAAGCTATTCTTATCACCAGTACAAGCCCTTAATTGGCACCAAATCAACAACGTGAATTTGAAATTATTATTATATAGCAATAAAGGGAAAGAAAAAAGGGAAATAGGAAATAAAAACATTTATTTATTTTTGGATGATGTTTTGTTTATTTTGTCCTCTCTATTCTGTTGTAAATAATCATTTCCAGTCAATGTAGTCCATTATATTAGTTGTGTACCCAAGCAATATCAGTTTTTGCAATTTCTCTTTTCTTTATATTAGTTTTGATTGTTAGATCCGCTGGTTTCGTTGTTTTAACTTAATTTATCAAAACGCCCACTACATACGAGCCAAGGCTTCTTAGTGGTTTTGTGTACCCTATGGAAATAATAAAAATCATTATAAAACCAAGATTTGTTCATGCTTGTTGCTAACAGCTATCTTTTGATTAAAGGTAAATTACCCAATATCAAGATCAGTAATTTCACGAATGCCGACGACGTCGCTCTCATCAACAATGCACGTTTGCCAGCGTTAAATATAGTCTGGGAGACAAGCTAGAGGACGAATTAAATTACCGGTACAGTAATACCATGAAAGCCTTGCTCAAAGCCCAGCTTGACCGAGAATAATTTTTTTGGGAAAACTGCGTTCGTGATACCAAGATGAAACTTGGCACCATACAAGGACACATACAAAGAAGTTAATTTGGATCTAGAGCCCTCACGAAAAAAGTTATGAAAACAAAATGGTGGCCATTTTTTTAAATGGCGGCCCTATTTTGTCAAAATGTTAATAACTAAACTAATATTTCGCCGATATCAAATTTTTATATGTCAAAATAAAGATAATAAAATGGCCAATAATTAACATCATTCCAAATGCTAACTGCAATAGTCTGAACGAATTTGCAAAGAAACAAGTTTCCAGGTTTCCAAACTACCGCTTCTACTAATCTACTCCTGAACCACTGCAGAAAACAGGATAGGAACCTGAACAGTAATTACTCTTTGCATCATTACATTTATTTTGACATATTGTAAAGCAAAATCCATCCAGTAGTTCCGGAGATATGCCTCCGGAACAGAAGACGGTATACCATGAGGCAATGTGGCTGATGATCAGCATGACTGTCTCCAGTGCCAAAGGTCCCGGGTTCGAATCCGGCCTCAGCCATCCCTGGCATCTTCGGGCAGAGAAGGGCCCTGTGATGTTTCGTGTTCATGTCGATTGTGGCGTGTAAAAGAACGTAGGATTTCCGGCTGCATTTTCTTAGCAAAATTGACCCTCTCTCCTTCTGGCGCCATGGCTAACGCTGGGTGCGCGTCAAAAAGCGACAGGAAGACTCTAAACCTGTAATAACTATTATGGTAATGCAGTTCGGTACATTCGAGCGAGTTTTCAGAAAACTACACTTCGTGATACTATCATGACATTTGACACCATTTATGGATACATACAGAATTAATTACAGATTCAAAACCCTCAAGAAAAGTCATGAAAACAAAATGACGGCCTTTTTTTGTTAAATGGTCACACTTGTTTTGAGAAAATGTTGATAGCTCCGCTAATATCTGTCCGGTTTAAAGATTTCTGTATGTCAAAATAAATGTAATTAAATGGCAAGTAATTAAGGTCATATAATTTAAGGCACTAATTGCAATAGCTAGTACTGGAATTGTAAAGAAACATTTCTTAGGGTTCCAAAATACTTCTACAAATCGTAATTGTAAACAACTGCAGAAAACGGGATGTGGACGTTAATGGTAATTATTTCCTTCTCAGCTACCTCCATTACTTGTATATAATAAAAGGACTGGACTTGTGTATAATCGTACAAAAGTTTCATTTTGTGACAATCCTAATTCAATAGTACAGGACATTTAACAGACATAACTATCTAAACACAGCCACCATTACAGTCAATGTAATAATATTTTCTAAGAACCGATTCCTTAACAAAACTGCGCAGTAAAGGGAGCAGGGTAGGTCGACTTTCTTACATCCACATTTCTTTGGGCCAGTTTTTCCAATAATTACTTGTGATTTAATTACCTTTATTTTGATATCCACATTTCTTTGGGCCAGTTTTTCCAATAATTACTTGTGATTTAATTACCTTTATTTTGATATACAGAAATCTTTCAACCAGACAGATATTAGCAGAGCTATCAACATTATGTCAAAACAAGTGCGACGATTTAAAAAAAAACTGCCGCCATTTTGTCTTCATGACTTTTCTTGACGGTTTTGAATCTGGAATTATTTCTGTTTATGTATCCATAAATGGTGTCAAATGTCATGATAGTCTCACGTCTCACGAAGTAGTGTTGTACGAGAAAAACTCACTATAATGTACTGTACTGCATTACCATAATACTTATTTCAGGTTTAGTCTTCTGTTCCAGTAGGCGTATCTTCAGGACCACTGGATGGATTTTGCATTAAAATGTGAAAATAAAGGTAATGGGTGCGAAGAGTAATTACTGTTAAGGTTCCTATCCTGTCTTCTGCAGTTTAGGAGTTAGTAGAAGCAGTAGTTTGAAAATCTGGAAACATGTTCCTTTGTAATTTCAGGTCAAACTATTGCTCTTAGCTTTTGGAACCATATGACTTCAATTATTCGTCATTTAATCTTCTTTATTTTGATATACAGAAATTTAAAATCGGACAAATATTAGCGGAGTTATTGACATTTTAACAAAATATGGCAACCATTTTGAAAAAATGGCCGCCATATTTTTTCATGACTTTTTCGTGGGGGCTCTGGATCCAAAATTACTTCTTTTTATATATCCTTGCATGGTGCCAAGTGTCATCTTGGTATCACGAAATGCATTTTTATGTGTTAACAGACCGTACTATAAAGTATCATTGCTGGGTGGCAGACATTGCCGAGTCGGCAGCTGCTAGTTTAACAGATATGTGGGGTTTAAATTGCGACACGACATGATTCGACGTGACTCGTTCGCCATTCCTTTAAGACTTGTCACAGGATTTTTTGAAGATTATGGAAGATACAGCAAACACGTGCTGACATTATCTAGGGGTAGCAACGACAATGCGATATTCAAAGCAGCCGCTGCAGCCAATGCCAAAGTCGTGCTGAACAGCAATTCGTAGCACGTTCCCCATATCATGGCATCCGAAAACCAGAAACTTAAGCTTCTCAAATACAAAGATGGAGGAATGTTTGAGATTTAGACACTGGCATTACAATAGTTGTGAACTGCCGCAAAGCACTAACTTCCCCCGGCGCATGCTTACTACTTCGGCAGTCAAGAAACCCAGGTGGATCATTCTGGCTATTCAGACGAACAGAAAAGACAGCCAAACTAAAAACCTGGCCATTTTCGATCACTGCAACCTTCAGAACGCTCGCATGATTTTAAATTCCTAGCGTTATCCATTCCTGGACCTAAACGTAAATTATACTACTAGCGAATACGCCATCTTGTACAGAATGGCTCGAGAATTTAAGCAAGCTTTCTTCGGCGTGGATGATCTGTGCATCGATTGGGTTCAGATTAAAAAGACGTATTCTTTAGTAGTTACAGACTGTTCCTAGCAGTCGGAAGGGCTTCAAACCAGGATCGTGGACGTGCAAGTAAAGATGAAATTTAATTCCGCCGTTCCAACCAATACGACCTGCCACAAATTTTTGATACGTGACAGAAAAATCAGTTTGAAATTAGGCAGGGTTAGGTTAGGTTAGGCTTTCATCAATCCATCATGTTGTTTTAAAATTGTGTCCTTACCACAAAAGAAGGCACACAGATAGCTGGCGAAACATTTAGAACCAGACACGTTCAATAAATTTGGTAAGAATTTTAACTTTTGTTAAGGCATGGAGATTTTTTTTTTTACTTTCAGGCATTTTTTTGCAAGCCGAAAACGTGACCAAGGCTTTGCAACAGATGTTTAATTCAATTTGGTTGCAATTTTTAGAATTATAGAGTTCACATTTCGTTTAGGCTACAATAAAGCAATATTTGTAACGCAAACAAAGCAGTGACTTTTTTTTAATTTGGCTCAAATAATTTTCAAGTGGATTACTAAAATGAGGTGTGTAATGTATATTTCCTTTTTATTTAAATAAAATTTATTTACTTATAAATTATATTAAAATACTTTATAACATTACAGCAGCATTTAAAAAAAAAACACGGTTAGTAAGAAATCGGCATACTTTTTACAATTCCAACTTAAATTCATCTGATAGTTGTCACTCAAAACACTACAAGCACAAGTTATTTTATACAACATTAATCTAACACCATGATAAACTTAAATCAGAAGAATGACAAAGATACTAAATTCATTCATGTTACAGTAAAATACACGAAACAACAAAAAATGTAAACTTATATTTGATTTAGACGGAGATGAAAATTTCAGCAACATGAAATTAAATCAGAAGAATGGCAAAGATACCAAAAGCATTCATGTAAAATACAAGCAACAAAAAAAATGTGGAGGAGCAGTGCATTAAAATAATTAACAAAGATGGAAAAAAAACTAAACAGCAAGTATCAAAGTTTCTAATTTTTTGGCCAAAAAACTTATGTCCACCTTGAAATCTCTGACTGGTACGATTCCTTATATTTTTCTTGTATTTTATTTTTCAATTTTTGATATACCATTTCTTAAATGTATCCTCCTGGATCCCAGACTATTCAAATTATACCTTATCAGGACAATTTTTTAGAAGGTTTCCCACTAAACAACATAACCTACAAAGTTGAAATCGCTAAGTCATACACACGTGACATTTCGTTTATTCAGACGGCAACCACATTTTTATGTCAGCACGATTTCAAACTTCATTTCAGCATTCTGCACAGCCAGGCACATACAAGCTGTGTGGAATTTGAAGCAAATGTTTTTTTTTTCGTGGGCCAAATAATTTTCAAGTGGATTACTAAAATGAGATGTACATTACTTTTTTTTTTTAAATAAAATTTATTTACTTACAAATTCTATTACTCTAACGCGTCTTGTTGCTGCATCCATACATGAAAAACTCGAATCCGGTATCATCCTTGGCTATACCAACAATGGATTCCACCCAAGTATACTCTCAAAACGAATATGCTTCTAAACACGATTGATCAACAAATCTACACCTTCCAAAGACTGGGCAGGTTGTTACAACGTCGCTGATCAATAGGGCTATGCCGAATTGATCTTACCGAACCAATATTTGCCATTAGAGGTTGATCGATAGAAATCGTTAACTGGTCAAAATGAAGAAAGTTGCCCATGAATTGCCGATCTTGAACATCAATTTGTCATAACCTGCTGTAAATGTTGAAATATGCCAAGTGCTCTCCTGTAAATGCTATGGGTGCGCTTGAATTGACTACTGCTACTCCAAATAATTGGTACAAAAAGCATCTTTGGTTATTACAGCTTTGTGGATATTGGCTCTTAAAAAGAGTTTCATATATTCATTAACATCGTATGGTATGTCAATCTTTTTTTTTTGATTTAGTGGCACGGTATTAATTCAGTGGGGAAAAAGTTGATTGGTACATTAAATACACGAAACGGTCGACGAATGAGCATTTTAAACGGACCTGTTCATAGATCGGTACATCCTTACTGAACTAACATTCATGGTAGTACGAAAAAACCATTACTGGCAATACTACGAAATTCACTCATTGTAAAATGGATTTAAAACTTTTTAAAAACGCACACTTTCAAAACTGGATACACTCAACGTATCTGTGAATTTTCGATAACTGAGCAGTTATTTCATAAGGCACAATAAGGGTGGTGTTTGTGAACTCTGGCTATAGACAATGACGTAAACAATAAAAGATGTAGCCCGAGTTCACAAAAACCACACTTATTGTGCCTGATAAAGATAACTGTTCAGTTATCGAAAATTCGCAGATACGTGATTGTCTTCAGTTTTGAAAGTGTGTATTTTTAAAAAGTTTTAAATCCATTTTATCATGGTAGTACTTTTACTAGAAGGGTGATACTCGAAAAATTCGAGCAGAGCCGAGGTGAACCAAGTATACAACTTGTACTCTAACTTGTCTCGTTGCTGCATCCATACACGAAAAACTCGAATCCAGTGAAATACAAAACCTTTGCCGACTTTTTCCCAGTTTGACATTCTAATACGCCAACTTCATCCTCTTGAAGACAGGAGACTAGCAGGGGCATCTTTTAAGTGAGGAAATCTGGTGGCGCTCTTGCATCGTTGCCAAAATTGGGGGGGGGGGGGGGGGACTTAAAAGGGGCAATTTAGTCGGATTTGGGAGGAAAACGAAAATGAAATAGGAATACTTTATTTTAAATACATAAGTTATTTCAAAACTAAAATGCCATCCTCAATTTGGGCCTAACCGCCATTCACCCCCAGTTGTGAGCTTTTGGTTGAGATAGGTTGAAGCCTAAAAGAAATTTATTATGGAAGGTAGAATGATGGTAGAAACCAGACTGAATGAACTACAACTGTGAAACACTGGCAACCGGCCATAACAGAGACTGTCACATCTATATATATAATACGCTTAGGTTGGGCAAGCAAATTCATCATTATGAATTATGTACTACAATGAAAGAGGACGCGCGACCGACAATGTCAAACAAAGGGATGTGGCCTGTAACAATAATGTTTTAATAATAATAATGTTGGCTCTTAGAGCCGACTTGAAGAGTTTCAAAGTTGGTTGAGTAACAATCACTGCATGCACGACCGTTGTTGGGCTTGGTATCAGAACGGAGACGCGTCCTCCATTGAAAATAGACATACTTCCATAACACAAATCAGAAGGGGTTCAAAGGGAGGGGGAGCAGGGATGGTGATATTCACATCACACAATAGGGGTAAGACTAGACCGGCATGTTACGCCGGGGGTACAGCTAGTGAAGTATTAAAGCGCTAAGCAGAACACTTTCATCACCAAAATAGACAACCAAATGCCTCTCTCATTGCCGGTTGCCCTAAATAATCTTCACTGGGACCAGCTATGACAAAACTGACGACAGCATTATCCGGCCCGAGTTGATCTCCAAACTTGATGAACATTGGAGCTCAGTAGGGATCGACCGAGTCCGGATATATCCGGATCCGGCGCCGGATAATGCGGTATCCAGCAAGATCCGGATCCGGCCATTATATTGAGCCGGATACCGGATGCAACACAACCAAAACATTTCGCCGTAAACATGTTGCATGTTTTGGTAAAATAAATCGACGTAAAATAACTAAGCGATATACGTGTATAAAAAATTGCAGATGTAATAATTACAGTGTAAATTAGTGTACAAAAATATACTTGGGATAATCGTATTAGGTTTTCATAACTAAAAACAAAAGTTGGAAGTTCGACTACATAAATGCGCTTACGAAAATATTCATCGTCCGTTGCAGTACATGGGATACCTTGAAACGATGGTCCTCTGGTTATTCTTCCATTACAGCGTTGTTTACGGCTTCCGAAATCCTTTTTTTTAAGTTTCTAATACCGTAGAAGTAGTTTAAAGTTGTTTTATTCCTAATTTATATTCTCTATCGGTGATAGTTTACGGCCGCCAATCCTCACCATCGCGCTCCCACTCTCTGCCGGCTGTCCGTATATAGACACGGACGTGCTAGCATCAATGGCTGTGACCTTGACTCGCTTCGCGTGACGTCACTTGCGACTGGCCCCCGTCGCGATAGTGATCACGTGCTATACACGTGTCAATCGGGGAATCCCTGCTTTCCAACGCGACCAAGATGGCGGCTGTTTGTTGCGTTACGACAGCTTGAACCAAGGTCTAGTTCTAGCAAACAAAAGCAATTTCACGTCAATTTTGACGACACAGCCAACAAAAAACGTCAATTAAGGTAATTAAAAGAGGATATTAAATTAAATTAAATTAAATTAAATACAAAATAGGCGTACCAAAGTACCTAATTCAGTCGGAATTACACCTCCGTTGTATGCAATGGCAGATTTTCTTTGCAAACGGGGCTTTGAATCGAGCGTGCGTCTGGAGTTTTAGAAACTGTTTTGAAGTGGCGATAAATCGCGGTTTGGATGCCAAGGGGTTAAATTCGAAAAGTAAGGCTGTTTAATGACGTCTTCAAAAACTAGCAAGAAATAATATCATGATAAACCAAAGATGACTTCCATGTTGCAAAAGTCGAGACAGTTTTGTTCATAAAATGAAAAAAAATACAGCTTTTTTTTATGTTGGTTTCGTTCCTTTTTTTTTTTTTTTGCTTCGGTCTTTGTTATACTGTACGCAATACAACACGGAACAAAAGCAATTTATAGCTGTAAATAAAAGACCTGTTGTGATTTTGTTTTAATGCAACCAAAATTCAATAATTTTAATCTAAATTAAATAAGTGTGGACTACATACTGGTTTCACAAATATTGCAAAATTTTGCTAATTATTTTCCGAAATGAAGCAGTAGGCTAATCAATGAGAAATCTTTCAATTAGAAAAATATTTTCTGACTGTTTAACCTAATGAGTGTTTTGTTTGTTTAAAAAAAATTTGCAGAAGTTAGCAACATTGCAAAAACAGTTCTGTAGCCTACATGCAATTATACTATACTGGTACTCATAATAGCGTAAGACTTCTACGTGTTTAATGTAAGAAAATAATGTGAAACAAAGCGAAAATTAACACCATAGCTGCAACTTATTAGGGGGGAAAATAAAACGGCTTTATTTCGCTTTTGTGTGTGAATTACCCGGTATCCGGTACCGGTCCGGATCCGACACCTAGATCTGGAACCGACCCGGCCCTGACATCAAATTATCCGGAACCGACCCGGATCCGGCAAAATGGTATCCGGTCGATCCCTAGAGCTCAGCCAGCTTTAACTCTTACTGAATGTTAGCGGCAGAATAAAGCAAGAGGGAAATTAGAATTTCGTTACCTCCACAGCACGTAAACTTCCCACCTCGTCATTCTTATAGCTTCCAAAAAGGAACGGTGATTTTTTTTTAGAAAATTCAAGAGTAATAATTTTAGTTGTCTGTTTTGGTGGTGAAAGTGTTCTGCTTAGTGCCTTAACCCTTTGCGCGCTGGACCCGATTAATACTTGGGCAAGCCAAACCTGCCACCGGAACTAATCCTGAGAATTTCTCGTTATTGATTCAGGACTGTTCTGTTCATAACTTACAACTCATTAGATTATCACCCCATTTACAAAAAGATGAATTGAAGAGTGACTTATTGCGTGCATCAATGATGTGTAGTGGTTGAGAGTAGCCGACAATTTACTCCGACGTGTGAATTTGTGAGTCTTCCTTTATTTTGGAATTTCAATTGAAATTCAGCGTGTAAAGGGTTAAACTACAACTGTCTTGCTGGAATGCCTCTAACGTATAAGGACTGCTATTAAGAACTTTTTTAGCTTTTGTTGAGATCATGTACTAGGACGGATGGTTTAGTTTGCCACACTGATACAACAAGGTACAGCGTGGTTGACGACACCCAAGGACATGCACATAAGGACAGGAAAAATGGGATCGCTGCCCATCACATCCGTTTTCATCACAAAATAACATGGGAAAATACGAAAATGCTTCTGAAATAAAACACCAATGATCTATCGAATGCCTGGCCATACAACACCTCCAGAATCACAGTGTAAGCCCAATAAAGATTCAAGAAGCTGCCCACAAGGGATCTAAAATATTATGACACCGGAGCTCATCTCTGGTTTCACTCACAAGTGGAAATCCTTCCTCCTGCCAAAAAGCGAGGGAAAGGAGAGGGAGCCACTATCATAACTGATGCTTAACTCCACCAGCAGCGTGTTTTCCAAAACTGTGTGATGTTGCTGTAGTGTTTACGATCATGGCTGCAGAACACCGAAGACTTTTGTTACATAATATCAGTATAATCCTTCTGAAAAATCCCAGTACACAACCTCCTATTTGGTTAAAGAGAACATGAACTTTCGTCACAAGATGAGTAATCATCCTCTCCTGGTAGTTGAGTACTTTTGCTCAAGTTTCAGTGTGTGAGCAGTATGCGATCATCTCCCCCAGCAATCAAGAAGGTTTACGTGGTTAGAAAGACTAAAATACCAGGGCCTGCACCTGGTTGATTTTAGTTTTTATTGCCTACACGAAAATATACATTACCTTTTTTATAGCAGTTCCCCCCTTTTGAGCTTATTTTCCCTAGAACTTGAAAGTTGTACGCCCTGCTGAGCTCGTAACAGTACTGCACATGCGCGGGCTGGGCCAATCTATATAAGCACGCCGTGCCAGCCTGACAGTATCATTTCTCCCCATACCAGAACCTAGTTCATGGAGGGGAGGCTGGGCAAGATGTAGATAATGAATGCTTTCGTATAGGCAATAAAACTAAAATCAACCAGGTGCAGATCCTGGTATTTTAGTCTTTTTATAGCAGATGAAATATTTTTATAGCAGATGAAATATTCATTACCTTTTTTATAGTAGACTTCGTCACCTAGGAGGAGGGCTAGGTTGCAGTCTTCCCGCATTACGAGCCAGCGTCCCCAAGGAAAAGTTCCGATGAAGACAACCTTAAAGCCTGAACCATAACCACTACGGAATATAGGAGTTGATGAGTGATATCATCAGAAAAAATGGCGAGGCATCTCACCGAGGTACCGTTTGAGTGAGAGGTTAGGAATGCAACCTGTACAGCTGATAGCGTGAATTACGAAGGCATTATAAACATTATTGTTATAATATATATAATAAACAGGATCGCAAAGTAAGGAGTCCAACCACCTAGAGGGACAAGGTAAAACCGGTAATAAATGTAAGACCTGCTTATCTTGTTGAGGAAGAAAGTTGATTGAGGACTTGGATTCGAGGTTTCTTGTCACAACGAGGTGGGCTTGGACCGATGGAATAAATTCACGAAAGACCATGTTGGAGGAACCGAAACCTGACGGTGTCACAATGCATGGGCACAAAAAGTGTTCTTGAGTAAGAATGATGATTGTTTGGGATTGAAGATGTACAAAAGTTGAGTGAAGATAGGAAAGAGTAAATGGCGAGTCCACGTAGTCCGATGGTCCTCCGATTGCTGGGAAGGCTATGGGAACAGGTGCCTCACCGATCTCCAGAAAAGGACAAGGAGTATTGGTTGTGGGTTAGTGGATACTGTAAACACGGAAACCAAAGACTGCACCCCTGGCTCGTTGACGACAGGTGGAACAGGGAGGATTGCTAGACGGTAGAGCAGAGTGTGTGGGCCATCCCATGAAATACCGGAGAAAATCTGGAGCGTCGGCAAATTGCCAGACAGAATAACTAGATAGTCAGGAAGGTTACGGGATGATACTTCCGACCAGTTTAGTAGCTGTGCTTCTGAAGCAAAGAAGGGGGGGATCGGTGGAAGGGGAGCGTTCCACTGTTGCCGTGGCTGATGGATTCTGAAATGATGAAGGTAGAGGAGATGGAGCGGCCTTGTGAAGAGCGGCAATCATAGGAGACGGTTCCTGCGAGGAAGGCAAAGGAATCGTCGGAGAACGAAATTGTGGTGTGGAAGGCGCATTATGAAGAGAGGTGTACGCAATCTAGCGCAATAGTATGCTTGCCATGGTGGGGTGGACGGGATTGTGGAAACCCAACGTCGGTTGTCTTTTAGTAAAGCATAGCTAACGTGTAACACGTGATAACGACGTTGTAAGACCTCTTAATTCGTTGTTGTAGGCTTTGTTTGCTGCATGAAGGACTGTGTTTTCGGCGTGAACATCATCGTTATTTGCTGCCGTTGCTTGGAGTGTAGGCAAGGAGGCAACCGTAGCACAAAGAGTGGCTAATTCAGCTGCAAATTTTTCTGTGAAAGAAAGCACAAAGCTTACATTAAAGTCCAGATTTTCTTGATCTCTTGCCGACAAGTGAACTCCACGAGTAAGTGCTTCACGTAAGGCTGAGGCTGGAGGAAACGGTGCAGCAGGTGGCGTTGTTGTTGCAGCTAGCGCAATTTCAGGCAACTGTGAACTGTTGTCGAGTGGATCAGGAATCGGTGGCACAACTGAGGGAACCGTAATGTTTGTGGCTCGTAAAGAGACGGGCTTTTGAGGAGCTAGTGGTCGTGCAGCCACCTTAATGCAAACCGGCTTCTTTGGGATGGACGAGAGACCACTGGATTCAGGAATCGCGTCGGTAGAGGCAATTAAAGGTCTTTTACGTGGTTTTGATCGAGGAACAGACTTGGGTTCTTGAGATGGCAAAATTGGTGAAGCTTTTGCAAGTGCTAAGGCCTTTTTCTGTGCTGCACGTAAGCACGTTGACGAGAATGTTTCTGTTTCTGCCGAATGGCAATCCGCTTTGTGGGGGCGAGTGTAAGACAGATTCAACACTTTTTCTGATCCCCATCGCATTCTCTATGTTTTTGGCAACAAGGATGTGGATCAAAATGTACTATATTACTCGTAAATCTGAGACATCGGCAGAGTCGAGGTGAGAGCACGTTAGGAATTTGGACGGGTGACACGTGATCTTCAGGAGACGAGTCAGACATGTTGTAGCGATGCGTGAGAGAGCTGAATGGTACCATTGAAGCGCGGAAAAGCACAAAAAGAACTACACTATCTGCGCGCCCCTGGTATACGATTAGAAAGTAACGGCCAAGGGCAGGATAATCGGGGAATTGTGAGTGGGGAATCAAGGGTAAAGTGGTAATCGTTGTGGCAACCAAATCGTGGTGCAGACGAGAAGATAGGCATTAAGGTTGTAATGTTGATACAGTGAAACCTCTTTATAACGATGTGCAAGGGTCCTTGGAAATAGAATGTTATATCAGGCTTATTGTTATAAACAATCACTTTTGCATGCACTGTTGCTTGAAGAACCTCAAAATAACATTGTTATAACAGGTTTATTGTTATAAGAGGTATTGTTATAACGAGGTTTAACTTTATTAAGATTCGTGCTTGAGGCAGTAATCAGGTTTAGTAGAGTTGGTTTGGTAGAAACCTCCTGAGATGATAATTAAAGTCTGGTTATGGGGAACCACAAAGTTTATTGGGGACCGCAAAGGGTATTTTAGCAACAAGAAATTTGATGGAACCGACAGGTCGAGCTGAGAAGGACGTCCGGTTGTGTAGTGGAGAGATGGGAAAACACCTCCGCACCCTGCTGAAAATGAATTGCAGAAAAACTGCAAAAAATGGAATGAAACTGCAGTTTAACTGCAGATTCGACAACTACAAAATAACTTTTTCTAAACTGCTGTTTATATGAAATGGAATGAAACTGCAGTTTAACTGCAGATTCGACGGCAACCACAAAAAACTTTTTTTTTTAAACTCCAATTAAACTGCAGTTTGTGAATTCAACAAGCCAACTTAAAAACTGCAAAATAACTCTAGTTTGACTGCTGGGAAGGTTAGGTACAACTACGATAACACAAAAATGGCGTAAAACTGAGGCTCGAAAACCAGCAGTGTGGGCATCATGAAACTCTGAGTGCCAATGCATTTTAATTTTATTTCCACCTGCAATTATTGGAAAAAACTGAAGTTTAACTGCAGTTTGAACTGCATATTAACCGCAGTTAGAACTGCAGTTAAACTGCAAAAGAGAACTGCAGTTTTTTTGGGGTGAGCAATTTACTGCACTTTCACTGCAATTTTTTTGGCAGTTTTTCTACAGTTTATTTCCAGCAGGGCAGTGTAGAATTTATAATTGATATTGCCTGGAACCTGCTGGCACACAGGAGCCCGGACCTGGCGGGAATCGGGAATCGAGGACCGGGCAGTCTCCCTCGTAACAATAGATGCTCTAATTCAGTCTTACCGATTTCAATACATATACGGGAACGGAATCAAGATGAGGGATCGAGGAGAAGGACCGTAGCTTCTTGTTTGTAGCCTATAGAACCAGCAGCAGATGGTATAGCGACATGGGAAGAATGTTGACAGAAAAGGCAAAGGGGCCCAGGATGGAAGCTGGAGCCCGGTATCACGCCACTGGCAGTGGCGTGATCGAACCCTCAGCAAGAGGAACCGAACTAAGTCCAGATAAAGGCTCGATGTGCAAGTGGCAACTAACGTCAGTCACAGAGGTAGATGTTGTGCCCCCCCCCCAGGTCTCGAACCCGAGGACCGTGAAGTTGAGGGGAAAGGCGCAACAGAAGTCTGCATGAGGAAGGAGACCGGAATCGACGTCGTCGCAAGTGAAGAGGAACGAGCAAGCTGTAAAGATGCAGCCCCGTTCGCAGAGAATGTAAAACAGATGTGACTGGTATCGAGAGGCATCGTAAACACGCACCGGTAGAATGGGGATCAGAATCAGCCGCTATCCCCCATGAAGGTGCCGACCAAGCCACGGTTACACTGGGCACATCCTTAATCATTAATATATGACAAGGGGCACAGGAACCGGGATCATTTGGTGAAGATTGAAGCTCCCTCCTTCTGGCTGGGTTGAGGAAAGGGGGCCGAATCCCCCTCCCCGGGATCTCAGAATGATCCCCCACCAGTAGTTAGGATCGGGGTGATGACCGGTGGATCCATAGGATTGATGATGTGAGCTCTGGAGACAACCGACTGGTGCGATTGCCTTGGGGAGGAAAGATGAAGGCGACGAAGTGGAGCTGATACCGTGTGAGAAGGATCGGCGGTTGAAAGAACCGAAGCCGAAACTGGATCCTCTTGAAGGCAAGGCGGATCATGAGCCGCTGGAGGATCGTCGATTACGGTTGGCATTCCTGAGGAATCGGGAACTGCAATGACAACTGGTGAGTCCACGTGAACCGAAGGAATCGACGGTATCACCCAGGATCGCAGGCAATCGAAAGTCGTATGGGGATCAGAGCTCAAGGGCGGTTCACAACACGTGAGCGCCCCAGGAGAAATAATGCTGCCACGCTGGCGTGACGTGCTTATATAGACTGGCTTGGCCCGCGCATGCGCAGTACTATTAAAAGCTTAGCAGGGAAGACAACTTTCAAGTTCTAGGGGAAACAAGCTCAAAAGGCGGCAATGGTCACAAAATGAACACCAAAAAGTTCGCTTAAATTCACTTCAAGGACACCTACTTCGTCCTGCAAATTTTCGACATCCCTCAGATGTCTTCTTCAGGCCTTGAGGATGTTCGGACTTTGAAATACATCTGTCTTTCTGACCACTTGTGCATTCGAACTCGTTCTGACCACTTTAGCATTTGAATTTGGCCGCCCTCGCAGCCCCCTGTATTGATCAGCCTGCTCGCGATTCCCGGCTGATCAATACAGGAGGCTGCGAGGGCGGCCAAATTCAAATGCTAAAGTGGTCAGAACGAGTTCGAATGCACAAGTGGTCAGAAAAACAGATGTATTTCAAAGTCCGAACATCCTCAAGGCCTGAAGAAGCCATCTGAGGGATGTCGAAAATTTGCAGGACGAAGTAGGTGTCCTTGAAGTGAATTTAAGCGAACTTTTTGGTGTTCATTTTGTGACGATTCGAGGTTTTCACTGTATTGACCATAGCGATATATTTCAAGGCGGCAATGCTATAAAATTTTCGTCGGCTATAAAAATTAATTTTAACTAGAATTAGGTTGGATTATGGAGGGGTGACGAGAATAAAGAAATTGCGTTAATGTTAAATTGGATAAAGGTCACATACCTGAATGAACGCATAAAAGCTGACATTTTCGTAATGGAGCCAACATCCTTCCTGAACAGAATTAGAAAACGGATTACGCTTTATTTAACGTCTGCTCCCGATTTTTGCCAATTTTGCATGCCCATGTGCATTTTAATAAGCAATTCAAGTTTATTTCATCCAAATACTTAGTGACCATTTATCGAGTAAACAAATGACGCTCAAACTCAAAAATGTCAATACTCATCACATCAGTATTGCGAATTTTCGATAGGCATTACCGAAAAAAAATATTTTCAGTCCTCCTATCTTCGTCAGGCAGCAAGAAACGTGTGAACTATAGTCTACATAATTGTATGCACTCTTCAGATGGATCGAATTCAATCAAGAACGACTCAAACTTGACGCGTCGGTGGCCCTCTGTATTTAGAAGGCCCACGATCCTCTCTAAGCTGCGGATGCCATTTAAAGGTAAATTGTTCTCCAAATCTTCTGCTGACAAGGTATTTAATTGCAGGAAAGGATGGCCCATGGAGATTCATGAGGGGTTGCCCTGCCAATAACTCATGTTCGATACCAATTGACTCTAACCCCCTCAAGTGGCTGTCATTTTTGGTATTGGACACTAGGAGGGTTGATGTCTTGTCCCATGCTATCTTGTGAGCAGTGCCCATGTTGTGAATCGCGATGCTGCTGGTAACCACTCTGTTACGGGTATCCGCCATGTGTTTCTTTACTCTTTCAACTACGCCTTTGCGTGTCTCCCCAATATATACTTTATCACACTCACCACATGGGACTCGATACACTCCCTTGGGTGTATTGTGGACAGTCCGCAATTCACTTTCCATCTCTTTTTTCTCTTGAGACCGGACATTTTTCACTACTTCCTGTCGATTCAGTTTGTTTAGCAAGGACTTTAAATTCCTACCATTCCTAAAAAACGATTTAAAACCCTTCTTTTGGAGCACTTTCTGAATGTTCTCACTCACTCCTCTCAAATAGGTGAGCCCATACTCGCTTGTTCTCGTTACGTTTCTCAGGTCTGGGTTCATCTACGGTGATGTGATCGCGTTTCTCGTCCATCTTTTTAGAGTTCACAATCCCAAAAGCCTTTTTTATCATTGTGCTTAACATTCCTGGTGGAAAACCCAAATCGATAAACTTCCCTTTCGATGCAAAAAGATGTCGTTGTGCTATCTCAGTGGAGCTAGAGTGTCGCACTATTCGGCAAAACTCGTTCAAGGCTAGGTTGCGCATTTGGCCAGCGGGGTGTCCAGAGTTGTAGGGCAACCCCCTCCCTGTACAAGTAGGTTTCACAAATGGCTCGTACAGGAAAGTGCCATCAACTCTCTTGCTGAGCTTCACGTCTAAAAATGAGATGGAACCATTTTTCTTTTCTTCACCTGTGAAGGTAACTCTTGTCGCCATGCGCTAAGTTTCCTAAGTTTTCTCTCCATTTCACCTCTTCTGATTATCGCCAACACATCGTCCACAAACCTACGCCACAACTTAAGCTCAGCCTCGGAATCCACAATGAACGCATCTAGGTGTTGAAGCACCATTTCTGCCAAAATGGGCGAACATGAGAAGCCCATAGGGGCTCCCTTAATTTGCCAAAAAACCTTGCCTTAAATTCCACATAATATTGGCCAGGAGCACCTTCAACATAGCGCGGTCTCTCTCATATTCACTCTCTTGGATGTTAAACTTTCTCGCTGATATCTATAGCATTTCTAGGATGAGCCGATGGCTCAGACTGGGGAAGAGTTTTACTATGTCAAACGACACCATAATGTCGTTCTCGCTCAGTCTCATTTCGCTAATGGTCTCAATTAACTTGTCTGAGTGTTTCAGTCTACTTGTGCTTTGGACATATTTACGCAGACTTCGCCAACAACCAGTCCAGACGTTGAGATGGGGGCCCCCTTTGGCAGAAGTGATGAGGCGGAGTGGACTATTCTCTTTATGTGTCTTTACCTGAGCAAATATAACAGGCAATCTTTGAGGTAAAGAAGGTCTAAGCTCTTCCAACTCGGTCTACGTTATTACTCCTTCATGCTTCAGTCTTTCAAGGCTAAGCACAAAATCATTCAGAGGTCGATTACCCACGTTTGGTTCAGTTTCAATGTACATGCCAGAGGTGGAAATTTCGTCAAACACTCGCAAATCATGCTGCTGTGTAGAGAGCACCACTGTGAGATTAGCCTTATCGGCTTTACATACAGTGAGGTTTACATTTTTTCGCAAACTCCTCAGAGCTTCAATTTCATCACGTGTAATGTTGGCTTTGAGTCGCGGTGGTTTCTCCAGAATCTTCTGTTGCAATTTTAGCCTTGTCACTGGGTAGAAGGTGTATCCCTCAAGGAGCAGGTGCACATCCGCTGCCAGATTAGCCATTGCGTTAATATCCACTGAGGCTGGAACAGGGATAAATTTGAAATCACGATTTAGGGCTTTCAGTTCATGCACAGAAAGTTCAAATTCTGACTCATTAATCACTAAAGGAAATTCACTCGTCAGTCCTTCCCCCTCATCTAGAGAAACACAAGTTCTAGATTCCAATGCCAACTCGTAGGAACGTCTGTGCCCACCTAAAGCCAACTTCTTGATATGGCGCTGGCGCACACCTCTCAAAATATTCGTTTTTCTGGTGGATGCGAATGTGTCAACTTCTTCCCACTGCTGTTCAGTGAGGTTGGATTTTAGATATTTCTCAAGCATCAGGAGGTTGGTATTCAACTGGGTGAGAGTCTTGTCGCACTCACTAATTCGAGCGCAAAGAAACTGGTGGCCAGCATGCGCGGCGATGTTGCGGCCGCGCACACCTCCCGCTTTAGGCTTAACAGCTACCGAACGTGGAATGAGTCGTTCGCGTTTACACGCAAGATTGAACGCAAGATGAGCTTCATATTTTCATGGCATTACAACACATTTTGACATAAGTTTGCACTTTTCTAAGCATACTGTGGGAATGTGCGGCCCTAATTACGGCAAAGAATCTGACCATTTTACTTTGAGTTATAGAAATATCGAGTAAACAAATGACGCTCAAACTCAAAAATGTCAATACTCATCACATCAGTATTGCGAATTTTCGATAGGCATTACCTGAAAATAAATATTTTCAGTTTTCCTATCTTCATCAGGCAGCAAGAAACGGTGAACTACAGTCTTTTTAGGAATGGTAGGAATTTAAAGTCCTTGCTAAACAAACCGAATCGACAGGAAGTAGTGAAAAACGTCCGGTCTCGAGAGAAAAAAAGAGATGGAAAGTGAATTGCGGACTGTCCACAATACACCTGAGGGAGTGTATCGAGTCCCATGTGGTGAGTGCGATAAAGTATATATTGGGGAGACACGCAAAGGCGTAGTTGAAAGAGTAAAGCAACACATGGCGGATACCCGTAACAGAGTGGTTACCAGCAGTTCGCGACTCACAACATGGGCACTGCTCACAAGATAGCAAGGGACAAAACATCAACCCTCCTAGTGTCCAATTCCAAAAATGACAGACACTAGAGGGGGTTAGAGTCAATTGCTATCGAACATGAGTTATAGGCAGGGCAATCCCTCATGAATCTCCATGGGCCATCCTTTCCTGCAATTAAATACCTTGTCAGCAGAAGATTTGGAGAACAACTTACCTTTAAATGGCATCCGCAGCTAAGAGAGGATCGTGGGCCTCCTAAATACAGAGGGCCACCGAAGCGTGAAGTTTGAATCGTTCTTGATTGAATTCGATCCATCTGAAGAGTGCATACAATTATGTAGACTGTAGTTCACACGTTTCTTGCTGCCCGAGGAAGATAGGACTGAAAATATTTATTTTCGGGTAATGCCTATCGAAAATTCGCAATACTGATGTGATGAGTATTGACATTTTTGAGTTTGAGCGTCATTTGTTTACTCGATATTTCTATAACTCAAAGTAAAATGGTCAGATTCTTTGCAGTGACCATTTAGACCAGCTGTAACAAGATACCAATCACTTTGAAGGTAAAACATTTGTATTGTTACAAACTGAAGATAATTGTAAAAAATATTGTTTTTAAGTTTCGAGAACTACTTTCTACTTGAGTACTAACAATTCTACAGATTCGGAGAGAAAGTTCCTTCCAGTGCATCATACATTACTCAAACCCGGAAGGATTGAATTTATAGTTTAACTAATGCCAACCCAATCAATGCTAGGCAGCAGAGCATTTTGGCGTACTGTGCATAACTTTTTATTTAAGGAGATAACCCAAGATTCCTCTGGGGGTGATGTTACTGGCCCATTTCAATACAGGCGAGCAGGACCCATAGGGTCAAATCTTCGCCGCAATACAAAGCCTCTTCCTTCTCACGAAGCTATTGCAGATAAAAGAGTTCAAGAGAGGTAACACTACAGACACTACTCAAAAGACAGATTCAAGCAAAATTCAAGCATTTTTCTACATATTTGCGTAACATAATTTTTCATTTAGGCTTACTTTATTATCATAACATGCTAATGTGCAGCATCAACTGTACGCCTACAAGGAAACCTGTTCTGGACTGTTACATGTCACAGGAAGATGAAGATGAAGTTGCTGGTTTTGAAGATTTGCTAATAGAAGCAAGTTCCTATCATGGCTTGATTAGTCTGTGGAATGGTGCCCATATGCAGGGTGGAGAAAACAATAAAACAGGACACAGCGGTGATAGAAATACCACAATTAATACTCAACACTGTTAAAATGACTTGGCGTCCATAGTTCGTCGAGGAAGACTTGCTTCAACTGTAGGTTTCCTTCTTAGTATTAGAACACATTTGCGCGTGTTAATTTGAATAGGTGGGAATACAGAATAGTTCACATCCAAGCCGGAGAAACAATCCACGGCATTTATCACTTCATGAGTTTGCTCATAATCTTCATGGTGAAACGTTTGTGCTCCTACTAAAAGATGTGTGAAAGCCAACCTTTCGATGCTGCCTGAAAGAGTTTCACTCTTGTTATACCTGAAAAATACCAAGTGTTAATAAGTTTCACTTATATATTTTATGCGGTAATGTGATACTCTAAAAATTGAAGCCGAGCCAAGTGTAACTTGTAATGAACTCCGTTCATGGGCTCACATCCACACTCGAAATATTCGATAACTGACATTTTTTTTTTTTTTACGAATTTTGACATTTCAGTAAAATAAAGTCTTCTTCAAGACGAGAGCTGTCAGCAGCTAAACTCAGATTTGAAGTTATATCTTTAAAACTGGAAAACCATTTCAACATACTAAGGACTCACTCTACAGAGTTATTTATCTAACCCAGCCTTTTTAAAATTCCAAACTGGTCACATGGGCCCAAACAGATCCCAGTAGACCCCAATACACACAATTTCAGTTTTTAGCTTAACTCCATCAGCCCCTAAGGAAGTCACAACTGGGGTTTGATGTTTGAATGCCCATAATAATTGGTCTCAGGCTGACAAGTAGTAGCTTGAGAACATGACATGTACGAAATATTGACCTAACAAGTTCCCAAGAAAGTCATAGGTGCGACAAAAAGGTACCAGCCCTAATTCAGCCCCACACTGGACACAACTGGGTCTAGTGTCTTGCGCAAGTACAAACAAGACCCCACCCTCCAAACACCCTTAAGTCACAGATTGGGATTAAATACTGCTGGCCCCCAGCTGATATCTCACTGGTCACAACTATTAACAGGAAGTCATACATTTGGCCACACCACCCCCAAATAAGTCCCAATTGGTATAAATACACACCAGCCTCAGTTTGATCCTAAATTAGTCACAACTGGGGCCTAGCAGCTTGTGGAAGGCCAAGGCCGCATAAGACCCCTATAAAGTCAGAGATTGGGCTCAAATACTACTTTTTCCTGTCGATCCCGCACTGGTCACAACTAGTGATCCAACTAGCCATACTTTTGGCCACGCAAGCCCCATGCAAGTCACCTTTGTTACAGCATGGGGTCCGCATGGGGCCTACCGATTAGACACACTTTTGGTCTACCAGTTAGACCCAAATATGGTCACAGTAAACATTCTTATTACGGCTTGGTCATACAAGGGGCTAGTTGGCCCTGGTAACGGGTGCTACGATAAAAAAAAACTTTTTATCCCGATAAAATTTTTTTTAATTATCGCGACAGTCGATAATACCTTGATAAAAGCAATTTTGAGGCTAGGGCAATCATTTTCATTTAAGTAATTACAAAAAAAAAACTCTGCTTGAAGCCTATAGTGGGATGATTGGCCTACACAACTAAAAGTGAAGCAAGATAAAAAAAAAGAAATAGGCTGGCTCGTTGCTCAAGTCACAAGTGATGTCGCCATGAATGTCAACGAACATGAACACCAACAGTAATTTGACATCTTTATAATGCCCCTCAGTTTGCTCAATAAGACAGAAAAATATGACATAATTGTTTCAAATTTTTATTGCGACGTTATCGAATTATACATTATCGTGCCACCCCTAGTCACGTTTAGGACTTAAACCTATTTGGCCCCAGTTTGATCTCAGAGAAAACAGGCAATCGGTGTATGGATTTACTGCGGCTTGTTAACAACATTGTTGAGAATACCTACTACACAACAAACTTGTCCACTTACAAACTTGTGCGAGGTAGGATTGCGTTCATAGACGTTAGGCTGACCAGGAAGACGCCATCCATTTCATATGAGCCTTTCAGGAAGGAATCCCACTCGGGTAGAGCAATCCCCTATGACTCTTGCCACCCGAAGCACCAACTGTGACTACCCTCTTCAATGAGTTGAACAGAATTGTTGCCCACTCTTCCAATCACGCTGTCACCCGTGAATCCTTGCAGCGAGCGAATAAGTATTTGTTGCTTAACTATCCGACCAGTCTGATAAACTCAGTGTCCAAAAAAGCATTGTCTAGGAAGAATGGTCATCATCTAGAAAATAGGACCCTTCCTGTTGTTAGTCAGGATACAGACACTCATAAGCCCTGTGCAGTCATGAATTTTCTTCCAGGCAGGAATGATAAGAGTTTATCGTGAGCTTAAGAACAGTGTAATTGAGTGTTTTCTGAGAAATCCTCCAAACCTCGAGAATCTTTTGAGAAAGAAGATCAAAGAAACCCTACCTCCACAGCCCCCACCCGCACCTTAGGCTCCACCAAATGTCAACCATTGTCAGCAAACCTACCTTCTCTCCCATCCCTATTCCACTAAGAGCAAGGTTAAGCAACAGCCCCCCCCCCCCTTTCCCTCCTCCCTCCAACCCTCCCTGTGCCATCCCACAGCCATCCCTACCACCAGATCCCAAATGTTTTGTTCTCCGGAATGTAACATATTGTGTACCGTGCAGAGATTGTAGCTCAGTCTACATTGGTGACACCCACTGCTGGCTTGAAGCACGAATTGATGAACACAAAGGAGCAATGAAGAAGGGAGACCCAAGAAATAGAATAGCAATGCACCATCGATATGAAAATCATGCTATTGCGTGGGAGCACGCCTCGGTACTTTCGCATTCCAACACCCACAACGATGCCCATTTACAAAGGTTTGGAATCTATTGCCATCAAAATTCCCAAAACAAGGAATCTCCATCATGAACATCGCACCCCCAGCATACCCCAACATCGATTGGCTGGTGAGACCTAATCTTGCCAAGAAACTCAGATGGCAATGGAGTTTGAACACGCTGTAGAGATGGCAATGCAGTTTGAACGCGCTGTAAAGGTCATTGGTGCCTATCCTGATGTGGCAAATTCAAAAGCAGACGATGCTATGTAACGGACGTATCTTTTGGTATTGAAACTTCTGAAGAAGGTGGACACCGTCCTTAATCCTCGAAAATTTAAGTGGACAAGTTTGTTGTTCATTGGTGTAGTAAGTTTTTTCAAAAATGTAGTTTGGCCTCACTTGTTCACAATTGATGACTTGTCGCTGGGACCACCACTTGGTCACGGTTTAGAGCTCAACACCTTGGCCCCCCCCCCCCCCCTCTGCTATTTGACCCCACTTGGTCACAAACTGTGACTTAAGAAAATTACACAAGGCTAAGTTGCTCACGGTCTGGGACTGATCAACTTGGGACCTAGTTCGACCCCACTTGGTCACAATTACTGACTTCAGAATATTCAGGCTTGGTCACACAATACCCAGACTTGGCCCCGGCTTGTTAATACAGTCCCTGTAATAGACCCCCGTAGGATATCATTACTGACTGCAAATTCAAATTGTACGAGGTAGAAGACATACACGACTATGAAAAAAACTTTGGTAGATTTTTTGGGTAGGTTGGCATACGGCGGTAGATGCCATTTTCAAAATTGTTTTTTTAATTTGTTGAGTTCAGAGTAAACTACAACACCTAAAACCTTAAATTTTATATCAATTTGCAGGTACTTTGGTATAAACAAAGCTATTGGTGACACTAAAAGCTATCTCTGACATATAAGTCCAAAAGGAAACATCCATTGGAAGCATTTAACACGTGGCTGTGTCAGTATGGATCAGCGGTAGGACCTCGGCCTTTGGTTTCAAAGGTGGTGGGTTCGATTCCCTGCTCAGACAGTTTGACATAAGTCAAAGAGGCACCGTAAATAGGTTTGCATCTGTATTTATTTAACTCTTGAGCCTTTGGCTTTCTGTCTTTAAAAAAATCGAAAATGTATGTTCCAAAATAGCTAATTCAATCGGAATTACACCTCCGTTGAATGCAATTGGAATTTTTTTTTTGCAACGGGACTTTGAACTGACGAGACGATAATCGTTTGTCGGGCGTTTTAGACACGGTATTGAAGCGACGATATATCGTCGTTTGGACCCAAAAGGATTAACTTCTTAAACCAACGCTCTGCTACCAACTTCATGTGATGAGGTCATGAATTGGCCAGTGGAGGTGATGTACGAAACGACATGATGACTGGCAAAATCTTGAGAAATGATTATAAATATTACAAGAACTAGCTGTGTAACGATTAGTCATGCATCAGTGAAATTAGGAGGGAGAAGAACGAACATCAACGGACAACAAAGGTACGTGCCAACAATGATCAACAGGTAATTACTTCTGGTAACTTGGGCACCTACAATGATAAAGATCGTACCTTTACCCTTTATACTAAACCAAATCTGTTTATTGTAGAACAATACTTTCTTTATATTAATTGTCCATCACAGTTAAATCATTGAAAGAATGTTGTCGGATATGTCCACCACTTTGTGCAAACAGGTTTGATATTTTCTTTAGAAATTTTTTAAGCTGCTGCTGGTATGTTTTTTCCTGAGCGAGATAGCAACGACGAAGAACACAGCAATTTTTTTTTTAATCTAGAAAGTATGTCGCCAGTGTGGCTACGTAATCCCTGTTGTAGGTTGAATGCAATATCTCAGTGGCTGCTCGATAGACGCATCTGGACACGGTTCAAGACAACATCTTTAGTTCTTTACCCATCTTTATCGGCCACCTCAACAGCCCACCAGCAAGAAAGTTAACAACCTTTCGGTTAACAACCGAAAGCTACAAACAAAGACCTCAACTTTCTGGATATTATCACCACTCGCGATTGCTGCAAATTCTCTGTTGTACATTATGAAAAATTACAACCGTCATACAAAAATCTTTAACATCACATCATTTTATCACCCTAAAATGAAATATGATATGAAACAAAGCTAAATGAATCACACAGGGATGTGCACAGGCCCCGAGAGGGCAGGGGCAAGCCTTCTTCTGGGCACTTTTTTTTACCCCTTTCCCCCCCCCCCCTTTTGTGGGAAACCCACTTATGCCCATCTTTGCCCTACTTTCTTAGCCGTTATTGTCCTTCTTTTGCAATATTTTTGACTCTTTGACACCACCGCTCCATCGAAATAAGGCACTTTTTCAGAAAAAGGGGCACTTTGCTATGAGGGGAGGGACTAATAGAGCCCCCCCCCCTGCTCCCCCCTGTTCTGCACATTCCTGGAATCAAAACACAAACACAAAAATCTGAAGCACTCGATCATCATCAAGCTATCCAATTGGTAAGTCCATAAGGTTACCCTAAAAGTTTTATCAAACTTTAATCCACTGAAACCATCACCAACAAACACCAATCAACTGCTCCATTCCACACATGGGCCCGCAAAGTAACAAACCCCACGGCAATGATTATAAAACCTACTTCAGTACATTTTCACCCATCCAACAACAACGATTCCAGGGCAACGAACATAACAAGCTTACACTTTAAACAATGTATACAATATTGAGTGCTGAAATTACATACCAGTCATATTAGGCAATCTTTCCGGCCCCCGTTAAAATGGCTCAAACATCACAAGAAGCAGTAGCCCAATAGGACACCAAAAATGGACTTACAGTACATAAATTTAAAACCAATGTCAACGGCCAGATTTTGAAAATGCCAACATCGCTCTAACCATACAACAACGAACGTGAGTTGCCATCGAAGCAACCTACACCATATGATGACACTGTGCTACAGCAGTCAACCTATACAGGGTGGGGCAGAAAGGACGGAACACCCTTGGCAATCAAAGATGGTTAATGTTAGGATAATGAAACTTTGCATGGTATGTAGGCGACCCGGCCCCCAACTAACCATGAATCGATCACTGACCTTGACGCATATTTTCAAGGTCATCGTGATGCTAACTTTTTAACTATGCTTCGTAGAACTCCAGTTTAAATTAGAAACTTGTAGACATTGGCAAGGCATGGCCATTGCAAAAAACAGAACGAAATTCGGTACGCTAGTTTAGGAGTTACGAAAATTGCAAGCATCATTTTGTTGTGCTGACCGAGTGGCTTTCCTGCCAAACAGTGAGTGTAAAATTAAGTCCAGTGGTCCTCAAAGTACATGAAGCATGCTTGGAAACAAACAGCAACTGACACACTGATGGCTCGACACTAGCTCAACACAACCTGCTACATTACACGTATAAACAGAATGGTGCTACAAACTACAGCATCTTATGCAAGTTGGAATAGTTTAGAAATGAAACTAATGTTGTTCCTCCCTCAGGTTAACATTTCTGATTTTGTTTCAGAGCTGATCACGGTTAATGAATTATGCCAATTTGCGTATGCTGCCAACATCATTACCTACCAATACAATGCATGGTGTACGAAAGAGCCTGACAGAACTGTTTGGCAGGAAAGCCACTCGGCCAGCACAACAGAATGATTTGTGTAATGCCCGTAACTCCTAAACTAACGTACCGAATTTCGTTCTATTTTTTGCATTGGCCATGCCTTGACACTGTCTACAAGTTTCTAATTTACACTGGGGTTCTACGAAGCATAGTTAAAAAGTTAGCATCACGATGAATTTGAAAATATGCGTCAAGGCCAGTGATCGATTCATGGTTAGTTGGCTCCCCGTTCGCCTACATACCATGCAAAGTTTCATTATCCTAACATTAACCATCTTTGATTGCCAAGGGTGGTCCGTCCTTTCTGCCCCACTCTGTATAGTTGAGTAGCCGGAATGCTTTCTGAAGCCAATAATACAGAATCATCAAGACATTCATCGTTGTTACCTTGCTGAAGAAAAAGAGTACCAGCATTTTCGAAATTCTAAAATAAAACAGTCTCATTGATTGAGTGACAGACCAGAATACACTTTCTTCCTTCAATTTACTTGGTTGTCTAGGTAACCTCTTCCCAAACCCTCCTAGTTTAACTTCTTAAACAGGGAAGTTATTTAATTAAAATAAAACAAACACAAAATATTGGCAACCGGCGTTTACAGTGGTTTGAAATCGACATACCTTTCGGAAACACACACTACCACCAGGCAGAAACACAACAAAGTTCTTTTGAATTTTCCGTGAAGTCCACACCCGTTCCCCCTTCTTCAGAAAAAATGTCAACAACACAAAAAACATCCGAAAACTACATTCCCCAAGGTTAAGGAGACCAAGTTAACGCCAATTTCGAATTCTAATGGACTGTAAATAGGTGGTAGTGATTGGAGTTTTATTACGTGCCTGAAGATGATAGTCGGCTAGGTTTCTCCATCAACAGCAAATTGACTATCGAAAATTCGCCAAGAATTGTTATATCGTTCTTGCCAGTCTGGAATTTTGCGTATTTTCCTCCGTATGTAAGTAATGTCGTCTGCTACGTTCCAGAGTATGAATTTGGACGTTTTTAAATCCTCGCAAATTTTCAATGATCAGCAGTTTTCCTAGTCTAGTCCTAGTTGGATGCGTGGGCTTGCTTCTTACTTGCAGACCGAACAACAAAAAGCATTAACGACTAATAACAGCATCAAAAGTCAAATGAAGGGCAGGTCGTACAAAAATGCTTCATGGGCCACATCTGGTCCCCGGGGCCGTAGTTTGGAGACCCCGACAATAGAGGAAGACCCCAATTCTCCTAGTGGAGGGAGAAGGGCTGCTACAAGATCAAAAGAGCATAGCGATCTTTTCCGTGTGATTCAGACAAAAACCACACCCATTCAAGCATCACAGTCTATTCTCCTGCAATACAGTGACAGTAAGAAGCTTTGCTAGGGGAAGCTGCATGCAGTCCGGAGTGAAAGATAGTGTCTTCCTAGAGTGCACGACGAGATGCAGGCCGGGAACAAGAGACGTACCTCTGCTGCTTTCCACAATAGCACAATTGTGAAAACTGTACCTTAATTTTATGTGCATAGTCCGCCTCTCAGATAATCCGCAGGCCTATTCCGTTAAGCATGTTAGGGAAAAAATCGGCTAGATAGTCCACAGTTTAAAACTATAATTAAATTTATTCTACTTCATAGCAATGCTTAATAATCTTAATTAAATTACAACTAGAAGTCCCAAACTTCCTAAGAGTTCCTATCGTCGAACGCAAAAAATAACATCGACCAGCCTAACACAATGTGATGCCTGCTACGGTAAGCACTCAAAAAGTTTTAATCAAAACCATCAAGATTTGTCCTGTGTCATTTTAATTAGTACCTACAACTAGCAATGGGGACGAGTTGCGGGAGTGGAAGAAATTTAAAAAATGTCACATTGCCTAGTTTGAAAATTCGGGTCCATGTTTACGTTTTTTTACGCTTAGATTTCAAAGTAAAGGATATTTACTGTTCCAATATCCTTGCAAATTTTCGACAGTCAGTTTTTCTGGAGTTGGAGGGGCTCAGAACAACTGTCTTCATCAGGCTACCACATCACTGCTTATTTCGTCGTGATCGTTCGTCTGCTTTCGTTCGTCTGCTTTGGCACAGCCTTCTCTCGGCTGTGGGGTTGAATAGCCAGGGATTCAAAGCTTCTCAGATGCACATGCACTGTGCCACTCCTCAAGTCCAACTCTAACAATGATGTGCATCTGAGAAGCCTTGAATCCCTGACTATTCAACACCACAGCCAAGAGAAGGCTGTGCTGATGAATATCCAGGGACCTTCAAACCCAAACATTCAGTTCCTGCTGCGAGGAGAGTTTAATAAGTTGCTGCGGGAGAAGTGGTGCACTGGCCTGCAAGTTACGGAGGCTATGGCCTCGCGCCGCGTTCCAACGAACGATAGCAGCAGACGAACGAAAGCAGACGAACGATCATGATGAAGTAAGCGGTGATGTGGTAGCCTGATGTCCAGTCGTTCTGAACCCCTCCAACTCCAGAAAAACTGACTATCGAAAATTTGCAAGGATATAGGAACGGTAAATATCCTTTACTTTGAAATCTAAGCGTAAAAAACGTCAACAGGGGGAGAAATATTGGGTTAAAATTAGGTCAGTGAGTTACAGTAAGTCACATTTCGTTTTGGCCAAACAGAAGGGCATTCCCCCCCCCCCCCAATATTTTGAATTTTAATCTCTCGTATAGTCCGCACCTCAGATTGTCTGCACTAATAATTTATTCATAAAAATGTACGTATACAGGGTGTTCGGAAATTGGTGTCAAATATTTTGAGGGTCCGCTGTGTGATCAAAGATAAGAAGAAAAAGTCCTATAAACATGGGTCCGGAAATGCACCAGTCTTTAGTTACAGCCCCCCC